>BDSI01000267.1:0-56754 GCA_003117195.1 Eudorina sp. 2006-703-Eu-15
TTGTGGCTCGCCCAGCCGACCCGAAGCTACAGCCCTCCATGCAATTCCGGTTCGGATACCACCGTCACCAAATGCCCAAACTTGGCAGGTGCATTATTCGTCGCATATCAATGCCTATGTCCATTTTGGGGCCGAAATTCGGGGTCGCATTTTGGGGGTGTGTGGCTCGCCAGCCGACCCCCGAGCTACAGCCCTCCCATGCAATTCCGGTCCGGATACCACCGTCACCAAATGCCCCCAAACTTGGCAGGTGCATTATTCGTCGCATATCAATGCCATATGTCCATTTTGGGGCCGAAATTCGGGTCGCATTTTGGGGGTGTGGCTCGCCAGCCGACCCCGAGCTACAGCCCTCCCATGCAATTCCGGTCGGAATACCACCGTCACCAAATGCCCCCAAACTTGGCAGGTGCATTATTCGTCGCATATCAATGCCATATGTCCATTTTGGGGCCGAAATTCGGGGTCGCATTTTGGGGGTGTGTGGCTCGCCAGCCGACCCCGAGCTACAGCCCTCCCATGCAATTCCGGTCGGATACGACCGTCACAAATGCCCCCAAACTTGGCAGGTGCATTATTCGTCGCATATCAATGCCATATGTCCATTTTGGGGCCGAAATTCGGGGTCGCATTTTGGGGGTGTGGCTCGCCAGCCGACCCGAGCTACAGCCCTCCATGCAATTCCGGTCGGAATACCACCGTCACCAAATGCCCCCAAACTTGGCAGGTGCATTATTCGTCGCATATCAATGCCATATGTCCATTTTGGGGCCGAAATTCGGGGTCGCATTTTGGGGGTGTGTGGCTCGCCAGCCGACCCGAGCTACAGCCCTCCCATGCAATTCCGGTCGGAATACCACCGTCACAAATGCCCCCAAACTTGGCAGGTGCATTATTCGTCGCATATCAATGCCATATGTCCATTTTGGGGCCGAAATTCGGGGTCGCATTTTGGGGGTGTGGCTCGCCAGCCGACCCCGAGCTACAGCCCTCCCATGCAATTCCGGTCGGAATACCACCGTCACCAAATGCCCCCAAACTTGGCAGGTGCATTATTCGTCGCATATCAATGCCATATGTCCATTTTGGGGCCGAAATTCGGGTCGCATTTTGGGGGTGTGTGGCTCGCCAGCCGACCCCGAGCTACAGCCCTCCATGCAATTCCGGTCGGAATACCACCGTCACAAAATGCCCCCAAACTTGGCAGGTGCATTATTCGTCGCATATCAATGCCATATGTCCATTTTGGGGCCGAAATTCGGGTCGCATTTTGGGGGTGTGTGGCTCGCCAGCCGACCCCGAGCTACAGCCCTCCCATGCAATTCCGGTCGGAATACCACCGTCACCAAATGCCCCAAACTTGGCAGGTGCATTATTCGTCGCATATCAATGCCATATGTCCATTTTGGGGCCGAAATTCGGGGTCGCATTTTGGGGGTTGTGGCTCGCCAGCCGACCCGAGCTACAGCCCTCCCATGCAATTCCGGTCGGATACCACGTCACCAAATGCCCCAAACTTGGCAGGTGCATTATTCGTCGCATATCAATGCCATATGTCCATTTTGGGGCCGAAATTCGGGGTCGCATTTTGGGGGTGTGTGGCTCGCCAGCCGACCCCGAGCTACAGCCCTCCCATGCAATTCCGGTCGGAATACCACCGTCACCAAATGCCCCAAACTTGGCAGGTGCATTATTCGTCGCATATCAATGCCATATGTCCATTTTGGGGCCGAAATTCGGGTCGCATTTTGGGGGTGTGTGGCTCGCCAGCCGACCCGAGCTACAGCCCTCCCATGCAATTCCGGTCGGAATACCACCGTCACCAAATGCCCCCAAACTTGGCAGGTGCATTATTCGTCGCATATCAATGCCATATGTCCATTTTGGGGCCGAAATTCGGGGTCGCATTTTGGGGGTGTGTGGCTCGCCAGCCGACCCCGAGCTACAGCCCTCCCATGCAATTCCGGTCGGAATACCACCATCACCAAATGCCCCAAACTTGGCAGGTGCATTATTCGTCGCATATCAATGCCATATGTCCATTTTGGGGCCGAAATTCGGGGTCGCATTTTGGGGGGTGTGTGGCTCGCCAGCCGACCCCGAGCTACAGCCCTCCCATGCAATTCCGGTCGGAATACCACCGTCACCAAATGCCCCCAAACTTGGCAGGTGCATTATTCGTCGCATATCAATGCCATATGTCCATTTTGGGGCCGAAATTCGGGGTCGCATTTTGGGGTGTGGCTCGCCAGCCGACCCCGAGCTACAGCCCTCCATGCAATTCCGGTCGGATACCACCGTCACCAAATGCCCCCAAACTTGGCAGGTGCATTATTCGTCGCATATCAATGCCATATGTCCATTTTGGGCCGAAATTCGGGTCGCATTTTGGGGGTGTGTGGCTCGCAGCCGACCCCGAGCTACAGCCCTCCATGCAATTCCGGTCGGATACCACCGTCACAAATGCCCCCAAACTTGGCAGGTGCATTATTCGTCGCATATCAATGCCATATGTCCATTTTGGGGCCGAAATTCGGGTCGCATTTTGGGGGTGTGGCTCGCCAGCCGACCCCGAGCTACAGCCCTCCCATGCAATTCCGGTCGGAATACCACCGTCACAAATGCCCCCAAACTTGGCAGGTGCATTATTCGTCGCATATCAATGCCATATGTCCATTTTGGGGCCGAAATTCGGGTCGCATTTTGGGGTGTGGCTCGCCAGCCGACCCGAGCTACAGCCCTCCCATGCAATTCGGTCGGAATACCACCGTCACCAAATGCCCCAAACTTGGCAGGTGCATTATTCGTCGCATATCAATGCCATATGTCCATTTTGGGGCCGAAATTCGGGGTCGCATTTTGGGGGTGTGTGGCTCGCCAGCCGACCCCGAGCTACAGCCCTCCCATGCAATTCCGGTCGGATACCACCGTCACCAAATGCCCCAAACTTGGCAGGTGCATTATTCGTCGCATATCAATGCCATATGTCCATTTTGGGGCCGAAATTCGGGGTCGCATTTTGGGGGTGTGTGCTCGCCAGCCGACCCCGAGCTACAGCCCTCCCATGCAATTCCGGTCGGAATACCACCGTCACCAAATGCCCCCAAACTTGGCAGGTGCATTATTCGTCGCATATCAATGCCATATGTCCATTTTGGGGCCGAAATTCGGGTCGCATTTTGGGGGGTGTGTGGCTCGCCAGCCGACCCCGAGCTACAGCCCTCCCATGCAATTCCGGTCGGAATACCACCATCACAAATGCCCCCAAACTTGGCAGGTGCATTATTCGTCGCATATCAATGCCATATGTCCATTTTGGGGCCGAAATTCGGGTCGCATTTTGGGGGTGTGTGGCTCGCCAGCCGACCCCGAGCTACAGCCCTCCATGCAATTCGGGTCGGAATACCACCGTCACAAATGCCCCAAACTTGGCAGGTGCATTATTCGTCGCATATCAATGCCATATGTCCATTTTGGGGCCGAAATTCGGGGTCGCATTTTGGGGGGTGGCTCGCCAGCCGACCCGAGCTACAGCCCTCCCATGCAATTCCGGTCGGAATACCACCGTCACCAAATGCCCCCAAACTTGGCAGGTGCATTATTCGTCGCATATCAATGCCATATGTCCATTTTGGGGCCGAAATTCGGGGTCGCATTTTGGGGGGTTGTGGCTCGCCAGCCGACCCGAGCTACAGCCCTCCCATGCAATTCCGGTCGGATACCACCGTCACCAAATGCCCCCAAACTTGGCAGGTGCATTATTCGTCGCATATCAATGCCATATGTCCATTTTGGGGCCGAAATTCGGGGTCGCATTTTGGGGGTGTGTGGCTCGCCAGCCGACCCCGAGCTACAGCCCTCCCATGCAATTCCGGTCGGAATACCACCGTCACCAAATGCCCCAAACTTGGCAGGTGCATTATTCGTCGCATATCAATGCCATATGTCCATTTTGGGGCCGAAATTCGGGGTCGCATTTTGGGGGTGTGGCTCGCCAGCCGACCCGAGCTACAGCCCTCCCATGCAATTCCGGTCGGAATACCACCGTCACCAAATGCCCCCAAACTTGGCAGGTGCATTATTCGTCGCATATCAATGCCATATGTCCATTTTGGGGCCGAAATTCGGGTCGCATTTTGGGGGGTGTGGCTCGCCAGCCGACCCCGAGCTACAGCCCTCCCATGCAATTCCGGTCGGAATACCACCGTCACCAAATGCCCCCAAACTTGGCAGGTGCATTATTCGTCGCATATCAATGCCATATGTCCATTTTGGGGCCGAAATTCGGGGTCGCATTTTGGGGGTGTGGCTCGCCAGCCGACCCCGAGCTACAGCCTCCCATGCAATTCCGGTCGGAATACCACCGTCACCAAATGCCCCAAACTTGGCAGGTGCATTATTCGTCGCATATCAATGCCATATGTCCATTTTGGGGCCGAAATTCGGGGTCGCATTTTGGGGGTGTGTGGCTCGCCAGCCGACCCGAGCTACAGCCCTCCCATGCAATTCCGGTCGGAATACTCACAAATGCCCCAAACTTGGCAGGTGCATTATTCGTCGCATATCAATGCCATATGTCCATTTTGGGGCCGAAATTCGGGGTCGCATTTTGGGGGGTGTGGCTCGCCAGCCGACCCCGAGCTACAGCCCTCCCATGCAATTCGGGTCGGAATACCACCGTCACAAATGCCCCCAAACTTGGCAGGTGCATTATTCGTCGCATATCAATGCCATATGTCCATTTTGGGGCCGAAATTCGGGGTCGCATTTTGGGGGTTGTGGCTCGCCAGCCGACCCGAGCTACAGCCCTCCCATGCAATTCCGGTCGGATACCACCGTCACCAAATGCCCCAAACTTGGCAGGTGCATTATTCGTCGCATATCAATGCCATATGTCCATTTTGGGGCCGAAATTCGGGGTCGCATTTTGGGGGGTGTGGCTCGCCAGCCGACCCCGAGCTACAGCCCTCCCATGCAATTCCGGTCGGATACCACCGTCACCAAATGCCCCAAACTTGGCAGGTGCATTATTCGTCGCATATCAATGCCATATGTCCATTTTGGGGCCGAAATTCGGGTCGCATTTTGGGGGTGTGGCTCGCCAGCCGACCCGAGCTACAGCCCTCCCATGCAATTCCGGTCGGAATACCACCGTCACCAAATGCCCCCAAACTTGGCAGGTGCATTATTCGTCGCATATCAATGCCATATGTCCATTTTGGGGCCGAAATTCGGGGTCGCATTTTGGGGGTGTGGCTCGCCAGCCGACCCGAGCTACAGCCCTCCCATGCAATTCCGGTCGGATACCACCGTCACCAAATGCCCCCAAACTTGGCAGGTGCATTATTCGTCGCATATCAATGCCATATGTCCATTTTGGGGCCGAAATTCGGGTCGCATTTTGGGGGTGTGTGGCTCGCCAGCCGACCCCGAGCTACAGCCCTCCATGCAATTCCGGTCGGAATACCACCGTCACCAAATGCCCCCAAACTTGGCAGGTGCATTATTCGTCGCATATCAATGCCATATGTCCATTTTGGGGCCGAAATTCGGGGTCGCATTTTGGGGGTGTGGCTCGCCAGCCGACCCGAGCTACAGCCCTCCCATGCAATTCCGGTCGGAATACCACCGTCACAAATGCCCCCAAACTTGGCAGGTGCATTATTCGTCGCATATCAATGCCATATGTCCATTTTGGGGCCGAAATTCGGGGTCGCATTTTGGGGGGTGTGGCTCGCCAGCCGACCCGAGCTACAGCCCTCCATGCAATTCCGGTCGGAATACCACCGTCACCAAATGCCCCCAAACTTGGCAGGTGCATTATTCGTCGCATATCAATGCCATATGTCCATTTTGGGGCCGAAATTCGGGGTCGCATTTTGGGGGTGTGGCTCGCCAGCCGACCCGAGCTACAGCCCTCCCATGCAATTCCGGTCGGAATACCACCGTCACCAAATGCCCCAAACTTGGCAGGTGCATTATTCGTCGCATATCAATGCCATATGTCCATTTTGGGGCCGAAATTCGGGTCGCATTTTGGGGGTGTGCTCGCCAGCCGACCCCGAGCTACAGCCCTCCCATGCAATTCCGGTCGGAATACCACCGTCACCAAATGCCCCAAACTTGGCAGGTGCATTATTCGTCGCATATCAATGCCATATGTCCATTTTGGGGCCGAAATTCGGGGTCGCATTTTGGGGGTGTGGCTCGCCAGCCGACCCCGAGCTACAGCCCTCCATGCAATTCCGGTCGGAATACCACCGTCACCAAATGCCCCCAAACTTGGCAGGTGCATTATTCGTCGCATATCAATGCCATATGTCCATTTTGGGGCCGAAATTCGGGGTCGCATTTTGGGGGTGTGGCTCGCCAGCCGACCCCGAGCTACAGCCCTCCCATGCAATTCCGGTCGGAATACCACCGTCACCAAATGCCCCCAAACTTGGCAGGTGCATTATTCGTCGCATATCAATGCCATATGTCCATTTTGGGGCCGAAATTCGGGTCGCATTTTGGGGTGTGTGGCTCGCCAGCCGACCCGAGCTACAGCCCTCCCATGCAATTCCGGTCGGAATACCACCGTCACAAATGCCCCCAAACTTGGCAGGTGCATTATTCGTCGCATATCAATGCCATATGTCCATTTTGGGGCCGAAATTCGGGGTCGCATTTTGGGGGTGTGTGGCTCGCCAGCCGACCCGAGCTACAGCCCTCCCATGCAATTCCGGTCGGAATACCACCGTCACCAAATGCCCCCAAACTTGGCAGGTGCATTATTCGTCGCATATCAATGCCATATGTCCATTTTGGGGCCGAAATTCGGGGTCGCATTTTGGGGGTGTGGCTCGCCAGCCGACCCGAGCTACAGCCCTCCCATGCAATTCCGGTCGGATACCACCGTCACCAAATGCCCCCAAACTTGGCAGGTGCATTATTCGTCGCATATCAATGCCATATGTCCATTTTGGGGCCGAAATTCGGGGTCGCATTTTGGGGGTGTGTGGCTCGCCAGCCGACCCCGAGCTACAGCCCTCCCATGCAATTCCGGTCGGAATACCACCGTCACCAAATGCCCCCAAACTTGGCAGGTGCATTATTCGTCGCATATCAATGCCATATGTCCATTTTGGGGCCGAAATTCGGGGTCGCATTTTGGGGGGTGTGGCTCGCCAGCCGACCCGAGCTACAGCCCTCCCATGCAATTCGGTCGGATACCACCGTCACCAAATGCCCCCAAACTTGGCAGGTGCATTATTCGTCGCATATCAATGCCATATGTCCATTTTGGGGCCGAAATTCGGGGTCGCATTTTGGGGGTGTGTGGCTCGCCAGCCGACCCCGAGCTACAGCCCTCCCATGCAATTCCGGTCGGAATACCACCGTCACCAAATGCCCCCAAACTTGGCAGGTGCATTATTCGTCGCATATCAATGCCATATGTCCATTTTGGGGCCGAAATTCGGGGTCGCATTTTGGGGGTGTGGCTCGCCAGCCGACCCCGAGCTACAGCCCTCCCATGCAATTCCGGTCGGAATACCACCGTCACCAAATGCCCCAAACTTGGCAGGTGCATTATTCGTCGCATATCAATGCCATATGTCCATTTTGGGGCCGAAATTCGGGGTCGCATTTTGGGGGTGTGTGGCTCGCCAGCCGACCCGAGCTACAGCCCTCCCATGCAATTCCGGTCGGAATACCACCGTCACCAAATGCCCCCAAACTTGGCAGGTGCATTATTCGTCGCATATCAATGCCATATGTCCATTTTGGGGCCGAAATTCGGGGTCGCATTTTGGGGGGTGTGGCTCGCCAGCCGACCCCGAGCTACAGCCCTCCCATGCAATTCCGGTCGGATACCACCGTCACCAAATGCCCCCAAACTTGGCAGGTGCATTATTCGTCGCATATCAATGCCATATGTCCATTTTGGGGCCGAAATTCGGGGTCGCATTTTGGGGGTGTGTGGCTCGCCAGCCGACCCCGAGCTACAGCCCTCCCATGCAATTCCGGTCGGAATACCACCGTCACAAATGCCCCAAACTTGGCAGGTGCATTATTCGTCGCATATCAATGCCATATGTCCATTTTGGGGCCGAAATTCGGGTCGCATTTTGGGGGTGTGGCTCGCCAGCCGACCCGAGCTACAGCCCTCCCATGCAATTCCGGTCGGATACCACCGTCACCAAATGCCCCCAAACTTGGCAGGTGCATTATTCGTCGCATATCAATGCCATATGTCCATTTTGGGGCCGAAATTCGGGGTCGCATTTTGGGGGTGTGTGGCTCGCCAGCCGACCCGAGCTACAGCCCTCCCATGCAATTCCGGTCGGAATACCACCGTCACCAAATGCCCCCAAACTTGGCAGGTGCATTATTCGTCGCATATCAATGCCATATGTCCATTTTGGGGCCGAAATTCGGGGTCGCATTTTGGGGGTGTGTGCTCGCCAGCCGACCCCGAGCTACAGCCCTCCCATGCAATTCCGGTCGGAATACCACCGTCACCAAATGCCCCCAAACTTGGCAGGTGCATTATTCGTCGCATATCAATGCCATATGTCCATTTTGGGGCCGAAATTCGGGGTCGCATTTTGGGGGTGTGTGGCTCGCCAGCCGACCCCGAGCTACAGCCCTCCCATGCAATTCCGGTCGGAATACCACCGTCACCAAATGCCCCAAACTTGGCAGGTGCATTATTCGTCGCATATCAATGCCATATGTCCATTTTGGGGCCGAAATTCGGGGTCGCATTTTGGGGGTGTGGCTCGCCAGCCGACCCGAGCTACAGCCCTCCCATGCAATTCCGGTCGGAATACCACCGTCACCAAATGCCCCCAAACTTGGCAGGTGCATTATTCGTCGCATATCAATGCCATATGTCCATTTTGGGGCCGAAATTCGGGGTCGCATTTTGGGGGTGTGTGGCTCGCCAGCCGACCCGAGCTACAGCCCTCCATGCAATTCCGGTCGGAATACCACCGTCACCAAATGCCCCCAAACTTGGCAGGTGCATTATTCGTCGCATATCAATGCCATATGTCCATTTTGGGGCCGAAATTCGGGGTCGCATTTTGGGGGTGTGTGGCTCGCCAGCCGACCCGAGCTACAGCCCTCCCATGCAATTCCGGTCGGAATACCACCGTCACCAAATGCCCCAAACTTGGCAGGTGCATTATTCGTCGCATATCAATGCCATATGTCCATTTTGGGGCCGAAATTCGGGTCGCATTTTGGGGGGTGTGGCTCGCCAGCCGACCCGAGCTACAGCCCTCCCATGCAATTCCGGTCGGAATACCACCGTCACCAAATGCCCCCAAACTTGGCAGGTGCATTATTCGTCGCATATCAATGCCATATGTCCATTTTGGGGCCGAAATTCGGGGTCGCATTTTGGGGGTGTGGCTCGCCAGCCGACCCGAGCTACAGCCCTCCCATGCAATTCCGGTCGGATACCACTCACAAATGCCCCCAAACTTGGCAGGTGCATTATTCGTCGCATATCAATGCCATATGTCCATTTTGGGGCCGAAATTCGGGGTCGCATTTTGGGGGTTGTGGCTCGCCAGCCGACCCGAGCTACAGCCCTCCCATGCAATTCCGGTCGGAATACCACCGTCACCAAATGCCCCAAACTTGGCAGGTGCATTATTCGTCGCATATCAATGCCATATGTCCATTTTGGGGCCGAAATTCGGGGTCGCATTTTGGGGGTGTGTGGCTCGCCAGCCGACCCCGAGCTACAGCCCTCCCATGCAATTCCGGTCGGAATACCACCGTCACCAAATGCCCCCAAACTTGGCAGGTGCATTATTCGTCGCATATCAATGCCATATGTCCATTTTGGGGCCGAAATTCGGGGTCGCATTTTGGGGGTGTGTGGCTCGCCAGCCGACCCCGAGCTACAGCCCTCCCATGCAATTCCGGTCGGAATACCACCGTCACAAATGCCCCCAAACTTGGCAGGTGCATTATTCGTCGCATATCAATGCCATATGTCCATTTTGGGGCCGAAATTCGGGGTCGCATTTTGGGGGGTGTGGCTCGCCAGCCGACCCCGAGCTACAGCCCTCCCATGCAATTCCGGTCGGAATACCACCGTCACCAAATGCCCCCAAACTTGGCAGGTGCATTATTCGTCGCATATCAATGCCATATGTCCATTTTGGGGCCGAAATTCGGGGTCGCATTTTGGGGGTGTGTGGCTCGCCAGCCGACCCCGAGCTACAGCCCTCCCATGCAATTCCGGTCGGAATACCACCGTCACCAAATGCCCCCAAACTTGGCAGGTGCATTATTCGTCGCATATCAATGCCATATGTCCATTTTGGGGCCGAAATTCGGGGTCGCATTTTGGGGGTGTGGCTCGCCAGCCGACCCTGAGCTAACAGCCCTCCCATGCAATTCCGGTCGGATACCACCGTCACCAAATGCCCCAAACTTGGCAGGTGCATTATTCGTCGCATATCAATGCCATATGTCCATTTTGGGGCCGAAATTCGGGTCGCTATTCTTGGGGGGTTGTGGCTCGCCAGCCGACCCCGAGCTACAGCCCTCCCATGCAATTCCGGTCGGAATACCACGCATCAACCAAATGCCCCCCAAACTTGGCAGGTGCATTATTCGTCGCATATCAATGCCATATGTCCATTTTGGGGCCGAAATTCGGGTCGCATTTTGGGGGGTTGTGGCTCGCCAGCCGACCCGAGCTACAGCCCTCCCATGCAATTCCGGTCGGAATACCACCGTCACCAAATGCCCCCAAACTTGGCAGGTGCATTATTCGTCGCATATCAATGCCATATGTCCATTTTGGGGCCGAAATTCGGGGTCGCGTTTTGGGGGGTGTGCTCGCCAGCCGACCCCGAGCTACAGCCCTCCCATGCAATTCCGGTCGGAATACCACCATCACCAAATGCCCCAAACTTGGCAGTGCATTATTCGTCGCATATCAATGCCATATGTCCATTTTGGGCCGAAATTCGGGGTCGCATTTTGGGGGTTGTGGCTCGCCAGCCGACCCCGAGCTACAGCCCTCCCATGCAATTCCGGTCGGAATACCACCGTCACCAAATGCCCCCAAACTTGGCAGGTGCATTATTCGTCGCATATCAATGCCATATGTCCATTTTGGGGCCGAAATTCGGGGTCGCATTTTGGGGGTTGTGGCTCGCCAGCCGACCCGAGCTACAGCCCTCCCATGCAATTCCGGTCGAATACCACATCACCAAATGCCCCCAAACTTGCAGGTGCATTATTCGTCGCATATCAATGCCATATGTCCATTTTGGGGCCGAAATTCGGGGTCGCATTTTGGGGGGTTGTGGCTCGCCAGCCGACCCCGAGCTACAGCCCTCCCATGCAATTCCGGTCGGAATACCACGATCACCAAATGCCCCCAAACTTGGCAGGTGCATTATTCGTCGCATATCAATGCCATATGTCCATTTTGGGGCCGAAATTCGGGTCGCATTTGGGGGTGTGTGGCTCGCCAGCCGACCCCGAGCTACAGCCCTCCCATGGCAATTCCGGGTCGGAATACCACCATCACCAAATGCCCCCAAACTTGGCAGGTGCATTATTCGTCGCATATCAATGCCATATGTCCATTTTGGGGCCGAAATTCGGGTCGCATTTTGGGGGGTTGTGGCTCGCCAGCCGACCCCGAGCCTACAGCCTCCCATGCAATTCCGGTCGGAATACCACCGTCACCAAATGCCCCCAAACTTGGCAGGTGCATTATTCGTCGCAAATCAATGCCATATGTCCATTTTGGGCCGAAATTCGGGGTCGCATTTTGGGGGGTTGTGGCTCGCCAGCCGACCCCGAGCTACAGCCCTCCCATGCAATTCCGGTCGGAATACCACCATCACCAAATGCCCCCAAACTTGGCAGGTGCATTATTCGTCGCAATATCAATGCCATATGTCCATTTTGGGGGCCGAAATTCGGGGTCGCATTTGGGGGGTTGTGGCTCGCCAGCCGACCCCGAGCTACAGCCCTCCCATGCAATTCCGGTCGGAATACCACCATCACCAAATGCCCCCAAACTTGGCAGGTGCATTATTCGTCGCATATCAATGCCATATGTCCATTTTGGGGCCGAAATTCGGGGTCGCATTTTGGGGGTTGTGCTCGCCAGCCGACCCCGAGCTACAGCCCTCCCATGCAATTCCGGTCGGAATACCACCATCACCAAATGCCCCCAAACTTGGCAGGTGCATTATTCGTCGCATATCAATGCCATATGTCCATTTTGGGGCCGAAATTCGGGGTCGCATTTTGGGGGTTGTGGCTCGCCAGCCGACCCGAGCTACAGCCCTCCCATGCAATTCCGGTCGGATACCACCGTCACCAAATGCCCCAAACTTGCAGGTGCATTATTCGTCGCATATCAATGCCATATGTCCATTTTGGGGCCGAAATTCGGGGTCGCATTTTGGGGGGTTGTGGCTCGCCAGCCGACCCTGAGCTACAGCCCTCCCATGCAATTCCGGTCGGAATACCACCGTCACCAAATGCCCCCAAACTTGGCAGGTGCATTATTCGTCGCATATCAATGCCATATGTCCATTTTGGGGCCGAAATTCGGGGTCGCATTTTGGGGGGTTGTGGCTCGCCAGCCGACCCCGAGCTACAGCCCTCCCATGCAATTCCGGTCGGAATACCACCGTCACCAAATGCCCAAACTTGGCAGGTGCATTATTCGTCGCATATCAATGGCCATATGTCCATTTTGGGGCCGAAATTCGGGGTCGCATTTTGGGGTGTGGCTCGCCAGCCGACCCGCTGAGCTACAGCCTCCATCGCAATTCCGGTTCGGAATACCACCATCACCAAATGCCCCCAAACTTGGCAGGTGCATTATTCGTCGCATATCAATGCCATATGTCCATTTTGGGGCGAAATTCGGGGTCGCGTTTTGGGGGGTTGTGGCTCGCCAGCCGACCCGAGCTACAGCCCTCCCATGCAATTCCGGTCGGAATACGCACCATCACGCAAATGCCCCCAAACTTGGCAGGTGCATTATTCGTCGCATATCAAATGCCATATGTCCATTTTGGGGCCGAAATTCGGGGTCGCATTTTGGGGGTTGTGGCTCGCCAGCCGACCGCCGAGCTACAGCCCTCCCATGCAATTCCGGTCGGAATACCACCAGTCACCAAATGCCCCCAAACTTGGCAGGTGCATTATTCGTCGCATATCAATGGCCATATGTCATTTTGGGGCCGAAATTCGGGGTCGCATTTTGGGGGTGTGCTCGCCAGCCGACCCGAGCTACAGCCCTCCCATGCAATTCCGGTCGGAATACCACCATCACCAAATGCCCCAAACTTGCAGGTGCATTATTCGTCGCATATCAATGCCATATGTCCATTTTGGGGCCGAAATTCGGGGTCGCATTTTGGGGGGTTGTGCTGCGCCAGCCGACCCCGAGCTACAGCCCTCCATGCAATTCCGGTCGGAATACCACCGGTCACCAATGCCCCCAAACTTGGCAGGTGCATTATTCGTCGGCATATCAATGCCATATGTCCATTTTGGGCCGAAATTCGGGGTCGCATTTTGGGGGGTTGTGGCTCGCCAGCCGACCCGAGCTACAGCCCTCCATGCAATTCCGGTCGGAATACCACCGTCACCAAATGCCCCCAAACTTGGCAGGTGCATTATTCGTCGCATATCAATGCCATATGTCCATTTTGGGGCCGAAATTCGGGGTCGCATTTTGGGGGTGTGTGGCTCGCCAGCCGACCCGAGCTACAGCCCTCCCATGCAATTCCGGTCGGAATACCACCGTCACAAATGCCCCAAACTTGGCAGGTGCATTATTCGTCGCATATCAATGCCATATGTCCATTTTGGGGCCGAAATTCGGGTCGCATTTTGGGGGTTGTGGCTCGCCAGCCGACCCCGAGCTACAGCCCTCCCATGCAATTCGGGTCGGAATACCACCGTCACCAAATGCCCCCAAACTTGGCAGGTGCATTATTCGTCGCATATCAATGCCATATGTCCATTTTGGGGCCGAAATTCGGGGTCGCATTTTGGGGGGTGTGGCGCCGACCCCGCTTGCCTCCCGTGCTTCGTCGGCGTTCCGCCACGCCAAAGGCCTGCAGCCTTACAGCCCTCCCATGCAATTCCGGTAATATCATTTGGCCATTGTCGCATATCAATGCCATATGTCCATTTGGGGCCGAAATTCGGGTCGCATTTTGGGGGGTGTGCTCGCCAGCCGACCCCGAGCTACAGCCCTCCCATGCAATTCCGGTCGGAATACCACCGTCACCAAATGCCCCCAAACTTGGCAGGTGCATTATTCGTCGCATATCAATGCCATATGTCCATTTTGGGGCCGAAATTCGGGTCGCATTTTGGGGGGTTGTGGCTCGCCAGCCGACCCGAGCTACAGCCCTCCCATGCAATTCCGGTCGGATACCACCGTCACCAAATGCCCCCAAACTTGGCAGGTGCATTATTCGTCGCATATCAATGCCATATGTCCATTTTGGGGCCGAAATTCGGGTCGCATTTTGGGGGTTGTGGCTCGCCAGCCGACCCCGAGCTACAGCCCTCCCATGCAATTCCGGTCGGAATACCACCATCACAAATGCCCCAAACTTGGCAGGTGCATTATTCGTCGCATATCAATGCCATATGTCCATTTTGGGGCCGAAATTCGGGGTCGCATTTTGGGGGTTGTGGCTCGCCAGCCGACCCGAGCTACAGCCCTCCCATGCAATTCCGGTCGGAATACACCGTCACCAAATGCCCCCAAACTTGGCAGGTGCATTATTCGTCGCATATCAATGCCATATGTCCATTTTGGGGCGAAATTCGGGGTCGCATTTTGGGGGGTGTGGCTCGCCAGCCGACCCGAGCTACAGCCCTCCATGCAATTCCGGTCGGAATACCACCGATCACCAAATGCCCCCAAACTTGGCAGGTGCATTATTCGTCGCATATCAATGCCATATGTCCATTTTGGGGCCGAAATTCGGGGTCGCATTTTGGGGGTTGTGGCTCGCCAGCCGACCCGAGCTACAGCCCTCCCATGCAATTCGGTCGGAATACCACCGTCACCAAATGCCCCAAACTTGGCAGGTGCATTATTCGTCGCATATCAATGCCATATGTCCATTTTGGGGCCGAAATTCGGGGTCGCATTTTGGGGGTGTGTGGCTCGCCAGCCGACCCCGAGCTACAGCCCTCCCATGCAATTCCGGTCGGAATACCACCGTCACCAAATGCCCCAAACTTGGCAGGTGCATTATTCGTCGCATATCAATGCCATATGTCCATTTTGGGGCCGAAATTCGGGGTCGCATTTTGGGGTTGTGGCTCGCCAGCCGACCCCGAGCTACAGCCCTCCCATGCAATTCCGGTCGGAATACCACCGTCACCAAATGCCCCCAAACTTGGCAGGTGCATTATTCGTCGCATATCAATGCCATATGTCCATTTTGGGGCCGAAATTCGGGTCGCATTTTGGGGGTTGTGGCTCGCCAGCCGACCCCGAGCTACAGCCCTCCCATGCAATTCGGTCGGAATACCACCGTCACCAAATGCCCCCAAACTTGGCAGGTGCATTATTCGTCGCATATCAATGCCATATGTCCATTTTGGGGCCGAAATTCGGGGTCGCATTTTGGGGGTTGTGGCTCGCCAGCCGACCCCGAGCTACAGCCCTCCCATGCAATTCCGGTCGGAATACCACCGTCACCAAATGCCCCAAACTTGGCAGGTGCATTATTCGTCGCATATCAATGCCATATGTCCATTTTGGGGCCGAAATTCGGGGTCGCATTTTGGGGGTTGTGGCTCGCCAGCCGACCCCGAGCTACAGCCCTCCCATGCAATTCCGGTCGGAATACCACCGTCACCAAATGCCCCCAAACTTGGCAGGTGCATTATTCGTCGCATATCAATGCCATATGTCCATTTTGGGGCCGAAATTCGGGGTCGCATTTTGGGGGGTTGTGGCTCGCCAGCCGACCCCGAGCTACAGCCCTCCCATGCAATTCGGGTCGGAATACCACCGTCACCAAATGCCCCCAAACTTGGCAGGTGCATTATTCGTCGCATATCAATGCCATATGTCCATTTTGGGGCCGAAATTCGGGGTCGCATTTTGGGGGTTGTGGCTCGCCAGCCGACCCGAGCTACAGCCCTCCCATGCAATTCGGTCGGAATACCACCGTCACCAAATGCCCCCAAACTTGGCAGGTGCATTATTCGTCGCATATCAATGCCATATGTCCATTTTGGGGCCGAAATTCGGGGTCGCATTTTGGGGGGTTGTGGCTCGCCAGCCGACCCCGAGCTACAGCCCTCCCATGCAATTCCGGTCGGAATACCACCGTCACCAAATGCCCCCAAACTTGGCAGGTGCATTATTCGTCGCATATCAATGCCATATGTCCATTTTGGGGCCGAAATTCGGGGTCGCATTTTGGGGGTTGTGGCTCGCCAGCCGACCCGAGCTACAGCCCTCCCATGCAATTCCGGTCGGAATACCACCGTCACCAAATGCCCCCAAACTTGGCAGGTGCATTATTCGTCGCATATCAATGCCATATGTCCATTTTGGGGCCGAAATTCGGGTCGCATTTTGGGGGTTGTGGCTCGCCAGCCGACCCCGAGCTACAGCCCTCCCATGCAATTCCGGTCGGAATACCACCGTCACCAAATGCCCCCAAACTTGGCAGGTGCATTATTCGTCGCATATCAATGCCATATGTCCATTTTGGGGCCGAAATTCGGGGTCGCATTTTGGGGGGTTGTGGCTCGCCAGCCGACCCCGAGCTACAGCCCTCCCATGCAATTCCGGTCGGAATACCACCGTCACCAAATGCCCCCAAACTTGGCAGGTGCATTATTCGTCGCATATCAATGCCATATGTCCATTTTGGGGCCGAAATTCGGGGTCGCATTTTGGGGGGTTGTGGCTCGCCAGCCGACCCGAGCTACAGCCCTCCCATGCAATTCCGGTCGGAATACCACCGTCACCAAATGCCCCCAAACTTGGCAGGTGCATTATTCGTCGCATATCAATGCCATATGTCCATTTTGGGGCCGAAATTCGGGGTCGCATTTTGGGGGGTTGTGGCTCGCCAGCCGACCCCGAGCTACAGCCCTCCCATGCAATTCCGGTCGGAATACCACCATCACCAAATGCCCCCAAACTTGGCAGGTGCATTATTCGTCGCATATCAATGCCATATGTCCATTTTGGGGCCGAAATTCGGGGTCGCATTTTGGGGGGTTGTGGCTCGCCAGCCGACCCCGAGCTACAGCCCTCCCATGCAATTCCGGTCGGAATACCACCATCACCAAATGCCCCCAAACTTGGCAGGTGCATTATTCGTCGCATATCAATGCCATATGTCCATTTTGGGGCCGAAATTCGGGGTCGCATTTTGGGGGGTTGTGGCTCGCCAGCCGACCCCGAGCTACAGCCCTCCCATGCAATTCCGGTCGGAATACCACCGTCACCAAATGCCCCCAAACTTGGCAGGTGCATTATTCGTCGCATATCAATGCCATATGTCCATTTTGGGCCGAAATTCGGGGTCGCATTTTGGGGGGTTGTGGCTCGCCAGCCGACCCCGAGCTACAGCCCTCCCATGCAATTCCGGTCGGAATACCACCGTCACCAAATGCCCCCAAACTTGGCAGGTGCATTATTCGTCGCATATCAATGCCATATGTCCATTTTGGGGCCGAAATTCGGGGTCGCATTTTGGGGGGTTGTGGCTCGCCAGCCGACCCCGAGCTACAGCCCTCCCATGCAATTCGGTCGGAATACCACCATCACCAAATGCCCCCAAACTTGGCAGGTGCATTATTCGTCGCATATCAATGCCATATGTCCATTTTGGGGCCGAAATTCGGGTCGCATTTTGGGGGGTTGTGGCTCGCCAGCCGACCCGAGCTACAGCCCTCCCATGCAATTCCGGTCGGAATACCACCGTCACCAAATGCCCCCAAACTTGGCAGGTGCATTATTCGTCGCATATCAATGCCATATGTCCATTTTGGGGCCGAAATTCGGGGTCGCATTTTGGGGGGTTGTGCTCGCCAGCCGACCCCGAGCTACAGCCCTCCCATGCAATTCGGTCGGAATACCACCGTCACCAAATGCCCCCAAACTTGGCAGGTGCATTATTCGTCGCATATCAATGCCATATGTCCATTTTGGGGCCGAAATTCGGGTCGCATTTTGGGGGGTTGTGGCTCGCCAGCCGACCCCGAGCTACAGCCCTCCCATGCAATTCCGGTCGGAATACCACCATCACCAAATGCCCCCAAACTTGGCAGGTGCATTATTCGTCGCATATCAATGCCATATGTCCATTTTGGGGCCGAAATTCGGGGTCGCATTTTGGGGGGTTGTGGCTCGCCAGCCGACCCCGAGCTACAGCCCTCCCATGCAATTCGGGTCGGAATACCACCGTCACCAAATGCCCCCAAACTTGGCAGGTGCATTATTCGTCGCATATCAATGCCATATGTCCATTTTGGGGCCGAAATTCGGGGTCGCATTTTGGGGGGTTGTGGCTCGCCAGCCGACCCCGAGCTACAGCCCTCCCATGCAATTCCGGTCGGAATACCACCGTCACCAAATGCCCCCAAACTTGGCAGGTGCATTATTCGTCGCATATCAATGCCATATGTCCATTTTGGGGCCGAAATTCGGGTCGCATTTTGGGGGTTGTGGCTCGCCAGCCGACCCCGAGCTACAGCCCTCCCATGCAATTCCGGTCGGAATACCACCATCACCAAATGCCCCCAAACTTGGCAGGTGCATTATTCGTCGCATATCAATGCCATATGTCCATTTTGGGGCCGAAATTCGGGGTCGCATTTTGGGGGGTTGTGGCTCGCCAGCCGACCCGAGCTACAGCCCTCCCATGCAATTCGGTCGGAATACCACCGTCACCAAATGCCCCCAAACTTGGCAGGTGCATTATTCGTCGCATATCAATGCCATATGTCCATTTTGGGGCCGAAATTCGGGGTCGCATTTTGGGGGTTGTGGCTCGCCAGCCGACCCCGAGCTACAGCCCTCCCATGCAATTCCGGTCGGAATACCACCATCACCAAATGCCCCAAACTTGGCAGGTGCATTATTCGTCGCATATCAATGCCATATGTCCATTTTGGGGCCGAAATTCGGGGTCGCATTTTGGGGGGTTGTGGCTCGCCAGCCGACCCCGAGCTACAGCCCTCCCATGCAATTCCGGTCGGAATACCACCGTCACCAAATGCCCCCAAACTTGGCAGGTGCATTATTCGTCGCATATCAATGCCATATGTCCATTTTGGGGCCGAAATTCGGGGTCGCATTTTGGGGGGTTGTGGCTCGCCAGCCGACCCGAGCTACAGCCCTCCCATGCAATTCCGGTCGGAATACCACCGTCACCAAATGCCCCCAAACTTGGCAGGTGCATTATTCGTCGCATATCAATGCCATATGTCCATTTTGGGGCCGAAATTCGGGGTCGCATTTTGGGGGGTTGTGGCTCGCCAGCCGACCCGAGCTACAGCCCTCCATGCAATTCGGTCGGAATACCACCGTCACCAAATGCCCCCAAACTTGGCAGGTGCATTATTCGTCGCATATCAATGCCATATGTCCATTTTGGGGCCGAAATTCGGGGTCGCATTTTGGGGGGTTGTGGCTCGCCAGCCGACCCGAGCTACAGCCCTCCCATGCAATTCGGGTCGGAATACCACCATCACCAAATGCCCCCAAACTTGGCAGGTGCATTATTCGTCGCATATCAATGCCATATGTCCATTTTGGGGCCGAAATTCGGGGTCGCATTTTGGGGGTTGTGGCTCGCCAGCCGACCCGAGCTACAGCCCTCCCATGCAATTCCGGTCGGAATACCACCGTCACCAAATGCCCCCAAACTTGGCAGGTGCATTATTCGTCGCATATCAATGCCATATGTCCATTTTGGGGCCGAAATTCGGGGTCGCATTTTGGGGGGTTGTGGCTCGCCAGCCGACCCCGAGCTACAGCCCTCCCATGCAATTCCGGTCGGAATACCACCGTCACCAAATGCCCCCAAACTTGGCAGGTGCATTATTCGTCGCATATCAATGCCATATGTCCATTTTGGGGCCGAAATTCGGGTCGCATTTTGGGGGTTGTGGCTCGCCAGCCGACCCGAGCTACAGCCCTCCCATGCAATTCCGGTCGGAATACCACCATCACCAAATGCCCCCAAACTTGGCAGGTGCATTATTCGTCGCATATCAATGCCATATGTCCATTTTGGGGCCGAAATTCGGGGTCGCATTTTGGGGGGTTGTGGCTCGCCAGCCGACCCCGAGCTACAGCCCTCCCATGCAATTCCGGTCGGAATACCACCGTCACCAAATGCCCCCAAACTTGGCAGGTGCATTATTCGTCGCATATCAATGCCATATGTCCATTTTGGGGCCGAAATTCGGGGTCGCATTTTGGGGGTTGTGGCTCGCCAGCCGACCCCGAGCTACAGCCCTCCCATGCAATTCCGGTCGGAATACCACCATCACCAAATGCCCCCAAACTTGGCAGGTGCATTATTCGTCGCATATCAATGCCATATGTCCATTTTGGGGCCGAAATTCGGGGTCGCATTTTGGGGGGTTGTGGCTCGCCAGCCGACCCGAGCTACAGCCCTCCCATGCAATTCCGGTCGGAATACCACCGTCACCAAATGCCCCAAACTTGGCAGGTGCATTATTCGTCGCATATCAATGCCATATGTCCATTTTGGGGCCGAAATTCGGGGTCGCATTTTGGGGGGTTGTGGCTCGCCAGCCGACCCGAGCTACAGCCCTCCCATGCAATTCCGGTCGGAATACCACCGTCACCAAATGCCCCCAAACTTGGCAGGTGCATTATTCGTCGCATATCAATGCCATATGTCCATTTTGGGGCCGAAATTCGGGGTCGCATTTTGGGGGGTTGTGGCTCGCCAGCCGACCCCGAGCTACAGCCCTCCCATGCAATTCCGGTCGGAATACCACCGTCACCAAATGCCCCCAAACTTGGCAGGTGCATTATTCGTCGCATATCAATGCCATATGTCCATTTTGGGGCCGAAATTCGGGGTCGCATTTTGGGGGGTTGTGGCTCGCCAGCCGACCCCGAGCTACAGCCCTCCCATGCAATTCCGGTCGGAATACCACCATCACCAAATGCCCCCAAACTTGGCAGGTGCATTATTCGTCGCATATCAATGCCATATGTCCATTTTGGGGCCGAAATTCGGGGTCGCATTTTGGGGGGTTGTGGCTCGCCAGCCGACCCCGAGCTACAGCCCTCCCATGCAATTCCGGTCGGAATACCACCGTCACCAAATGCCCCCAAACTTGGCAGGTGCATTATTCGTCGCATATCAATGCCATATGTCCATTTTGGGGCCGAAATTCGGGGTCGCATTTTGGGGGTTGTGGCTCGCCAGCCGACCCCGAGCTACAGCCCTCCCATGCAATTCCGGTCGGAATACCACCGTCACCAAATGCCCCCAAACTTGGCAGGTGCATTATTCGTCGCATATCAATGCCATATGTCCATTTTGGGGCCGAAATTCGGGGTCGCATTTTGGGGGTTGTGGCTCGCCAGCCGACCCCGAGCTACAGCCCTCCCATGCAATTCCGGTCGGAATACCACCGTCACCAAATGCCCCCAAACTTGGCAGGTGCATTATTCGTCGCATATCAATGCCATATGTCCATTTTGGGGCCGAAATTCGGGGTCGCATTTTGGGGGGTTGTGGCTCGCCAGCCGACCCCGAGCTACAGCCCTCCCATGCAATTCCGGTCGGAATACCACCGTCACCAAATGCCCCCAAACTTGGCAGGTGCATTATTCGTCGCATATCAATGCCATATGTCCATTTTGGGGCCGAAATTCGGGTCGCATTTTGGGGGGTTGTGGCTCGCCAGCCGACCCGAGCTACAGCCCTCCCATGCAATTCCGGTCGGAATACCACCGTCACCAAATGCCCCCAAACTTGGCAGGTGCATTATTCGTCGCATATCAATGCCATATGTCCATTTTGGGGCCGAAATTCGGGGTCGCATTTTGGGGGGTTGTGGCTCGCCAGCCGACCCCGAGCTACAGCCCTCCCATGCAATTCGGTCGGAATACCACCGTCACCAAATGCCCCCAAACTTGGCAGGTGCATTATTCGTCGCATATCAATGCCATATGTCCATTTTGGGGCCGAAATTCGGGGTCGCATTTTGGGGGGTTGTGGCTCGCCAGCCGACCCCGAGCTACAGCCCTCCCATGCAATTCGGTCGGAATACCACCGTCACCAAATGCCCCCAAACTTGGCAGGTGCATTATTCGTCGCATATCAATGCCATATGTCCATTTTGGGGCCGAAATTCGGGGTCGCATTTTGGGGGGTTGTGGCTCGCCAGCCGACCCCGAGCTACAGCCCTCCCATGCAATTCCGGTCGGAATACCACCATCACCAAATGCCCCCAAACTTGGCAGGTGCATTATTCGTCGCATATCAATGCCATATGTCCATTTTGGGGCCGAAATTCGGGGTCGCATTTTGGGGGGTTGTGGCTCGCCAGCCGACCCCGAGCTACAGCCCTCCCATGCAATTCCGGTCGGAATACCACCGTCACCAAATGCCCCCAAACTTGGCAGGTGCATTATTCGTCGCATATCAATGCCATATGTCCATTTTGGGGCCGAAATTCGGGGTCGCATTTTGGGGGGTTGTGGCTCGCCAGCCGACCCCGAGCTACAGCCCTCCCATGCAATTCCGGTCGGAATACCACCATCACCAAATGCCCCCAAACTTGGCAGGTGCATTATTCGTCGCATATCAATGCCATATGTCCATTTTGGGGCCGAAATTCGGGGTCGCATTTTGGGGGGTTGTGGCTCGCCAGCCGACCCCGAGCTACAGCCCTCCCATGCAATTCCGGTCGGAATACCACCGTCACCAAATGCCCCCAAACTTGGCAGGTGCATTATTCGTCGCATATCAATGCCATATGTCCATTTTGGGGCCGAAATTCGGGGTCGCATTTTGGGGGTTGTGGCTCGCCAGCCGACCCGAGCTACAGCCCTCCCATGCAATTCCGGTCGGAATACCACCGTCACCAAATGCCCCCAAACTTGGCAGGTGCATTATTCGTCGCATATCAATGCCATATGTCCATTTTGGGGCCGAAATTCGGGGTCGCATTTTGGGGGTTGTGGCTCGCCAGCCGACCCCGAGCTACAGCCCTCCCATGCAATTCCGGTCGGAATACCACCGTCACCAAATGCCCCCAAACTTGGCAGGTGCATTATTCGTCGCATATCAATGCCATATGTCCATTTTGGGGCCGAAATTCGGGGTCGCATTTTGGGGGGTTGTGGCTCGCCAGCCGACCCCGAGCTACAGCCCTCCCATGCAATTCCGGTCGGAATACCACCGTCACCAAATGCCCCCAAACTTGGCAGGTGCATTATTCGTCGCATATCAATGCCATATGTCCATTTTGGGGCCGAAATTCGGGGTCGCATTTTGGGGGGTTGTGGCTCGCCAGCCGACCCCGAGCTACAGCCCTCCCATGCAATTCCGGTCGGAATACCACCATCACCAAATGCCCCCAAACTTGGCAGGTGCATTATTCGTCGCATATCAATGCCATATGTCCATTTTGGGGCCGAAATTCGGGGTCGCATTTTGGGGGTTGTGGCTCGCCAGCCGACCCCGAGCTACAGCCCTCCCATGCAATTCGGGTCGGAATACCACCATCACCAAATGCCCCCAAACTTGGCAGGTGCATTATTCGTCGCATATCAATGCCATATGTCCATTTTGGGGCCGAAATTCGGGGTCGCATTTTGGGGGGTTGTGGCTCGCCAGCCGACCCGAGCTACAGCCCTCCCATGCAATTCGGGTCGGAATACCACCATCACCAAATGCCCCCAAACTTGGCAGGTGCATTATTCGTCGCATATCAATGCCATATGTCCATTTTGGGGCCGAAATTCGGGGTCGCATTTTGGGGGTTGTGGCTCGCCAGCCGACCCGAGCTACAGCCCTCCCATGCAATTCCGGTCGGAATACCACCGTCACCAAATGCCCCCAAACTTGGCAGGTGCATTATTCGTCGCATATCAATGCCATATGTCCATTTTGGGGCCGAAATTCGGGGTCGCATTTTGGGGGGTTGTGGCTCGCCAGCCGACCCCGAGCTACAGCCCTCCCATGCAATTCGGTCGGAATACCACCATCACCAAATGCCCCCAAACTTGGCAGGTGCATTATTCGTCGCATATCAATGCCATATGTCCATTTTGGGGCCGAAATTCGGGGTCGCATTTTGGGGGGTTGTGGCTCGCCAGCCGACCCGAGCTACAGCCCTCCCATGCAATTCCGGTCGGAATACCACCGTCACCAAATGCCCCAAACTTGGCAGGTGCATTATTCGTCGCATATCAATGCCATATGTCCATTTTGGGGCCGAAATTCGGGGTCGCATTTTGGGGGGTTGTGGCTCGCCAGCCGACCCGAGCTACAGCCCTCCCATGCAATTCGGGTCGGAATACCACCATCACCAAATGCCCCCAAACTTGGCAGGTGCATTATTCGTCGCATATCAATGCCATATGTCCATTTTGGGGCCGAAATTCGGGGTCGCATTTTGGGGGGTTGTGGCTCGCCAGCCGACCCCGAGCTACAGCCCTCCCATGCAATTCCGGTCGGAATACCACCATCACCAAATGCCCCCAAACTTGGCAGGTGCATTATTCGTCGCATATCAATGCCATATGTCCATTTTGGGGCCGAAATTCGGGGTCGCATTTTGGGGGGTTGTGGCTCGCCAGCCGACCCCGAGCTACAGCCCTCCCATGCAATTCCGGTCGGAATACCACCGTCACCAAATGCCCCCAAACTTGGCAGGTGCATTATTCGTCGCATATCAATGCCATATGTCCATTTTGGGGCCGAAATTCGGGGTCGCATTTTGGGGGGTTGTGGCTCGCCAGCCGACCCCGAGCTACAGCCCTCCCATGCAATTCCGGTCGGAATACCACCGTCACCAAATGCCCCCAAACTTGGCAGGTGCATTATTCGTCGCATATCAATGCCATATGTCCATTTTGGGGCCGAAATTCGGGGTCGCATTTTGGGGGTTGTGGCTCGCCAGCCGACCCCGAGCTACAGCCCTCCCATGCAATTCGGTCGGAATACCACCATCACCAAATGCCCCCAAACTTGGCAGGTGCATTATTCGTCGCATATCAATGCCATATGTCCATTTTGGGGCCGAAATTCGGGGTCGCATTTTGGGGGGTTGTGGCTCGCCAGCCGACCCCGAGCTACAGCCCTCCCATGCAATTCCGGTCGGAATACCACCGTCACCAAATGCCCCCAAACTTGGCAGGTGCATTATTCGTCGCATATCAATGCCATATGTCCATTTTGGGGCCGAAATTCGGGGTCGCATTTTGGGGGTTGTGGCTCGCCAGCCGACCCCGAGCTACAGCCCTCCCATGCAATTCCGGTCGGAATACCACCGTCACCAAATGCCCCAAACTTGGCAGGTGCATTATTCGTCGCATATCAATGCCATATGTCCATTTTGGGGCCGAAATTCGGGGTCGCATTTTGGGGGGTTGTGGCTCGCCAGCCGACCCCGAGCTACAGCCCTCCCATGCAATTCCGGTCGGAATACCACCATCACCAAATGCCCCCAAACTTGGCAGGTGCATTAT
Source organism: Eudorina sp. 2006-703-Eu-15 (assembly GCA_003117195.1). NCBI lineage: Eukaryota > Viridiplantae > Chlorophyta > Chlorophyceae > Chlamydomonadales > Volvocaceae > Eudorina > Eudorina sp. 2006-703-Eu-15. Next base: position 25,736 of record BDSI01000267.1, read on the forward strand.
TCGTCGCATATCAATGCCATATGTCCATTTTGGGGCCGAAATTCGGGGTCGCATTTTGGGGGGTTGTGGCTCGCCAGCCGACCCGAGCTACAGCCCTCCCATGCAATTCCGGTCGGAATACCACCGTCACCAAATGCCCCCAAACTTGGCAGGTGCATTATTCGTCGCATATCAATGCCATATGTCCATTTTGGGGCCGAAATTCGGGGTCGCATTTTGGGGGGTTGTGGCTCGCCAGCCGACCCCGAGCTACAGCCCTCCCATGCAATTCGGTCGGAATACCACCATCACCAAATGCCCCAAACTTGGCAGGTGCATTATTCGTCGCATATCAATGCCATATGTCCATTTTGGGGCCGAAATTCGGGGTCGCATTTTGGGGGGTTGTGGCTCGCCAGCCGACCCGAGCTACAGCCCTCCCATGCAATTCCGGTCGGAATACCACCGTCACCAAATGCCCCCAAACTTGGCAGGTGCATTATTCGTCGCATATCAATGCCATATGTCCATTTTGGGGCCGAAATTCGGGGTCGCATTTTGGGGGGTTGTGGCTCGCCAGCCGACCCGAGCTACAGCCCTCCCATGCAATTCCGGTCGGAATACCACCATCACCAAATGCCCCCAAACTTGGCAGGTGCATTATTCGTCGCATATCAATGCCATATGTCCATTTTGGGGCCGAAATTCGGGGTCGCATTTTGGGGGTTGTGGCTCGCCAGCCGACCCGAGCTACAGCCCTCCCATGCAATTCCGGTCGGAATACCACCATCACCAAATGCCCCCAAACTTGGCAGGTGCATTATTCGTCGCATATCAATGCCATATGTCCATTTTGGGGCCGAAATTCGGGGTCGCATTTTGGGGGGTTGTGGCTCGCCAGCCGACCCCGAGCTACAGCCCTCCCATGCAATTCCGGTCGGAATACCACCATCACCAAATGCCCCCAAACTTGGCAGGTGCATTATTCGTCGCATATCAATGCCATATGTCCATTTTGGGGCCGAAATTCGGGGTCGCATTTTGGGGGTTGTGGCTCGCCAGCCGACCCCGAGCTACAGCCCTCCCATGCAATTCCGGTCGGAATACCACCATCACCAAATGCCCCCAAACTTGGCAGGTGCATTATTCGTCGCATATCAATGCCATATGTCCATTTTGGGGCCGAAATTCGGGGTCGCATTTTGGGGGGTTGTGGCTCGCCAGCCGACCCCGAGCTACAGCCCTCCCATGCAATTCCGGTCGGAATACCACCATCACCAAATGCCCCCAAACTTGGCAGGTGCATTATTCGTCGCATATCAATGCCATATGTCCATTTTGGGGCCGAAATTCGGGGTCGCATTTTGGGGGTTGTGGCTCGCCAGCCGACCCGAGCTACAGCCCTCCCATGCAATTCCGGTCGGAATACCACCGTCACCAAATGCCCCCAAACTTGGCAGGTGCATTATTCGTCGCATATCAATGCCATATGTCCATTTTGGGGCCGAAATTCGGGGTCGCATTTTGGGGGGTTGTGGCTCGCCAGCCGACCCCGAGCTACAGCCCTCCCATGCAATTCCGGTCGGAATACCACCGTCACCAAATGCCCCCAAACTTGGCAGGTGCATTATTCGTCGCATATCAATGCCATATGTCCATTTTGGGGCCGAAATTCGGGGTCGCATTTTGGGGGTTGTGGCTCGCCAGCCGACCCGAGCTACAGCCCTCCCATGCAATTCCGGTCGGAATACCACCATCACCAAATGCCCCCAAACTTGGCAGGTGCATTATTCGTCGCATATCAATGCCATATGTCCATTTTGGGGCCGAAATTCGGGGTCGCATTTTGGGGGGTTGTGGCTCGCCAGCCGACCCGAGCTACAGCCCTCCCATGCAATTCCGGTCGGAATACCACCGTCACCAAATGCCCCCAAACTTGGCAGGTGCATTATTCGTCGCATATCAATGCCATATGTCCATTTTGGGGCCGAAATTCGGGGTCGCATTTTGGGGGGTTGTGGCTCGCCAGCCGACCCGAGCTACAGCCCTCCCATGCAATTCCGGTCGGAATACCACCGTCACCAAATGCCCCCAAACTTGGCAGGTGCATTATTCGTCGCATATCAATGCCATATGTCCATTTTGGGGCCGAAATTCGGGGTCGCATTTTGGGGGGTTGTGGCTCGCCAGCCGACCCCGAGCTACAGCCCTCCCATGCAATTCGGTCGGAATACCACCATCACCAAATGCCCCCAAACTTGGCAGGTGCATTATTCGTCGCATATCAATGCCATATGTCCATTTTGGGGCCGAAATTCGGGGTCGCATTTTGGGGGTTGTGGCTCGCCAGCCGACCCGAGCTACAGCCCTCCCATGCAATTCCGGTCGGAATACCACCGTCACCAAATGCCCCCAAACTTGGCAGGTGCATTATTCGTCGCATATCAATGCCATATGTCCATTTTGGGGCCGAAATTCGGGGTCGCATTTTGGGGGTTGTGGCTCGCCAGCCGACCCGAGCTACAGCCCTCCCATGCAATTCCGGTCGGAATACCACCGTCACCAAATGCCCCCAAACTTGGCAGGTGCATTATTCGTCGCATATCAATGCCATATGTCCATTTTGGGGCCGAAATTCGGGGTCGCATTTTGGGGGGTTGTGGCTCGCCAGCCGACCCGAGCTACAGCCCTCCCATGCAATTCCGGTCGGAATACCACCGTCACCAAATGCCCCAAACTTGGCAGGTGCATTATTCGTCGCATATCAATGCCATATGTCCATTTTGGGGCCGAAATTCGGGGTCGCATTTTGGGGGGTTGTGGCTCGCCAGCCGACCCGAGCTACAGCCCTCCCATGCAATTCCGGTCGGAATACCACCGTCACCAAATGCCCCCAAACTTGGCAGGTGCATTATTCGTCGCATATCAATGCCATATGTCCATTTTGGGGCCGAAATTCGGGGTCGCATTTTGGGGGTTGTGGCTCGCCAGCCGACCCCGAGCTACAGCCCTCCCATGCAATTCCGGTCGGAATACCACCATCACCAAATGCCCCCAAACTTGGCAGGTGCATTATTCGTCGCATATCAATGCCATATGTCCATTTTGGGGCCGAAATTCGGGGTCGCATTTTGGGGGTTGTGGCTCGCCAGCCGACCCGAGCTACAGCCCTCCCATGCAATTCCGGTCGGAATACCACCGTCACCAAATGCCCCCAAACTTGGCAGGTGCATTATTCGTCGCATATCAATGCCATATGTCCATTTTGGGGCCGAAATTCGGGGTCGCATTTTGGGGGTTGTGGCTCGCCAGCCGACCCGAGCTACAGCCCTCCCATGCAATTCCGGTCGGAATACCACCGTCACCAAATGCCCCCAAACTTGGCAGGTGCATTATTCGTCGCATATCAATGCCATATGTCCATTTTGGGGCCGAAATTCGGGGTCGCATTTTGGGGGTTGTGGCTCGCCAGCCGACCCCGAGCTACAGCCCTCCCATGCAATTCCGGTCGGAATACCACCGTCACCAAATGCCCCCAAACTTGGCAGGTGCATTATTCGTCGCATATCAATGCCATATGTCCATTTTGGGGCCGAAATTCGGGGTCGCATTTTGGGGGGTTGTGGCTCGCCAGCCGACCCGAGCTACAGCCCTCCCATGCAATTCCGGTCGGAATACCACCGTCACCAAATGCCCCCAAACTTGGCAGGTGCATTATTCGTCGCATATCAATGCCATATGTCCATTTTGGGGCCGAAATTCGGGGTCGCATTTTGGGGGTTGTGGCTCGCCAGCCGACCCGAGCTACAGCCCTCCCATGCAATTCCGGTCGGAATACCACCATCACCAAATGCCCCCAAACTTGGCAGGTGCATTATTCGTCGCATATCAATGCCATATGTCCATTTTGGGGCCGAAATTCGGGGTCGCATTTTGGGGGGTTGTGGCTCGCCAGCCGACCCGAGCTACAGCCCTCCCATGCAATTCCGGTCGGAATACCACCGTCACCAAATGCCCCCAAACTTGGCAGGTGCATTATTCGTCGCATATCAATGCCATATGTCCATTTTGGGGCCGAAATTCGGGGTCGCATTTTGGGGGTTGTGGCTCGCCAGCCGACCCGAGCTACAGCCCTCCCATGCAATTCCGGTCGGAATACCACCGTCACCAAATGCCCCAAACTTGGCAGGTGCATTATTCGTCGCATATCAATGCCATATGTCCATTTTGGGGCCGAAATTCGGGGTCGCATTTTGGGGGTTGTGGCTCGCCAGCCGACCCGAGCTACAGCCCTCCCATGCAATTCCGGTCGGAATACCACCGTCACCAAATGCCCCCAAACTTGGCAGGTGCATTATTCGTCGCATATCAATGCCATATGTCCATTTTGGGGCCGAAATTCGGGGTCGCATTTTGGGGGTTGTGGCTCGCCAGCCGACCCGAGCTACAGCCCTCCCATGCAATTCCGGTCGGAATACCACCGTCACCAAATGCCCCCAAACTTGGCAGGTGCATTATTCGTCGCATATCAATGCCATATGTCCATTTTGGGGCCGAAATTCGGGGTCGCATTTTGGGGGTTGTGGCTCGCCAGCCGACCCGAGCTACAGCCCTCCCATGCAATTCCGGTCGGAATACCACCGTCACCAAATGCCCCCAAACTTGGCAGGTGCATTATTCGTCGCATATCAATGCCATATGTCCATTTTGGGGCCGAAATTCGGGGTCGCATTTTGGGGGTTGTGGCTCGCCAGCCGACCCGAGCTACAGCCCTCCCATGCAATTCCGGTCGGAATACCACCGTCACCAAATGCCCCCAAACTTGGCAGGTGCATTATTCGTCGCATATCAATGCCATATGTCCATTTTGGGGCCGAAATTCGGGGTCGCATTTTGGGGGTTGTGGCTCGCCAGCCGACCCCGAGCTACAGCCCTCCCATGCAATTCCGGTCGGAATACCACCGTCACCAAATGCCCCCAAACTTGGCAGGTGCATTATTCGTCGCATATCAATGCCATATGTCCATTTTGGGGCCGAAATTCGGGGTCGCATTTTGGGGGTTGTGGCTCGCCAGCCGACCCCGAGCTACAGCCCTCCCATGCAATTCCGGTCGGAATACCACCGTCACCAAATGCCCCCAAACTTGGCAGGTGCATTATTCGTCGCATATCAATGCCATATGTCCATTTTGGGGCCGAAATTCGGGGTCGCATTTTGGGGGGTTGTGGCTCGCCAGCCGACCCGAGCTACAGCCCTCCCATGCAATTCCGGTCGGAATACCACCGTCACCAAATGCCCCCAAACTTGGCAGGTGCATTATTCGTCGCATATCAATGCCATATGTCCATTTTGGGGCCGAAATTCGGGGTCGCATTTTGGGGGTTGTGGCTCGCCAGCCGACCCGAGCTACAGCCCTCCCATGCAATTCCGGTCGGAATACCACCATCACCAAATGCCCCCAAACTTGGCAGGTGCATTATTCGTCGCATATCAATGCCATATGTCCATTTTGGGGCCGAAATTCGGGGTCGCATTTTGGGGGTTGTGGCTCGCCAGCCGACCCGAGCTACAGCCCTCCCATGCAATTCCGGTCGGAATACCACCATCACAAATGCCCCAAACTTGGCAGGTGCATTATTCGTCGCATATCAATGCCATATGTCCATTTTGGGGCCGAAATTCGGGGTCGCATTTTGGGGGGTTGTGGCTCGCCAGCCGACCCCGAGCTACAGCCCTCCCATGCAATTCCGGTCGGAATACCACCGTCACCAAATGCCCCCAAACTTGGCAGGTGCATTATTCGTCGCATATCAATGCCATATGTCCATTTTGGGGCCGAAATTCGGGTCGCATTTTGGGGGGTTGTGGCTCGCCAGCCGACCCGAGCTACAGCCCTCCCATGCAATTCCGGTCGGAATACCACCGTCACCAAATGCCCCCAAACTTGGCAGGTGCATTATTCGTCGCATATCAATGCCATATGTCCATTTTGGGGCCGAAATTCGGGGTCGCATTTTGGGGGGTGTGGCTCGCCAGCCGACCCGAGCTACAGCCCTCCCATGCAATTCCGGTCGGAATACCACCGTCACCAAATGCCCCCAAACTTGGCAGGTGCATTATTCGTCGCATATCAATGCCATATGTCCATTTTGGGGCCGAAATTCGGGGTCGCATTTTGGGGGTTGTGGCTCGCCAGCCGACCCCGAGCTACAGCCCTCCCATGCAATTCCGGTCGGAATACCACCGTCACCAAATGCCCCCAAACTTGGCAGGTGCATTATTCGTCGCATATCAATGCCATATGTCCATTTTGGGGCCGAAATTCGGGGTCGCATTTTGGGGGTTGTGGCTCGCCAGCCGACCCGAGCTACAGCCCTCCCATGCAATTCCGGTCGGAATACCACCGTCACCAAATGCCCCCAAACTTGGCAGGTGCATTATTCGTCGCATATCAATGCCATATGTCCATTTTGGGGCCGAAATTCGGGGTCGCATTTTGGGGGTTGTGGCTCGCCAGCCGACCCGAGCTACAGCCCTCCCATGCAATTCCGGTCGGAATACCACCGTCACCAAATGCCCCCAAACTTGGCAGGTGCATTATTCGTCGCATATCAATGCCATATGTCCATTTTGGGGCCGAAATTCGGGGTCGCATTTTGGGGGTTGTGGCTCGCCAGCCGACCCGAGCTACAGCCCTCCCATGCAATTCCGGTCGGAATACCACCGTCACCAAATGCCCCCAAACTTGGCAGGTGCATTATTCGTCGCATATCAATGCCATATGTCCATTTTGGGGCCGAAATTCGGGGTCGCATTTTGGGGGGTTGTGGCTCGCCAGCCGACCCGAGCTACAGCCCTCCCATGCAATTCCGGTCGGAATACCACCGTCACCAAATGCCCCCAAACTTGGCAGGTGCATTATTCGTCGCATATCAATGCCATATGTCCATTTTGGGGCCGAAATTCGGGGTCGCATTTTGGGGGTTGTGGCTCGCCAGCCGACCCGAGCTACAGCCCTCCCATGCAATTCCGGTCGGAATACCACCATCACCAAATGCCCCCAAACTTGGCAGGTGCATTATTCGTCGCATATCAATGCCATATGTCCATTTTGGGGCCGAAATTCGGGGTCGCATTTTGGGGGTTGTGGCTCGCCAGCCGACCCGAGCTACAGCCCTCCCATGCAATTCCGGTCGGAATACCACCGTCACCAAATGCCCCCAAACTTGGCAGGTGCATTATTCGTCGCATATCAATGCCATATGTCCATTTTGGGGCCGAAATTCGGGGTCGCATTTTGGGGGGTTGTGGCTCGCCAGCCGACCCGAGCTACAGCCCTCCCATGCAATTCCGGTCGGAATACCACCGTCACCAAATGCCCCCAAACTTGGCAGGTGCATTATTCGTCGCATATCAATGCCATATGTCCATTTTGGGGCCGAAATTCGGGGTCGCATTTTGGGGGTTGTGGCTCGCCAGCCGACCCGAGCTACAGCCCTCCCATGCAATTCCGGTCGGAATACCACCGTCACCAAATGCCCCCAAACTTGGCAGGTGCATTATTCGTCGCATATCAATGCCATATGTCCATTTTGGGGCCGAAATTCGGGGTCGCATTTTGGGGGTTGTGGCTCGCCAGCCGACCCCGAGCTACAGCCCTCCCATGCAATTCCGGTCGGAATACCACCATCACCAAATGCCCCCAAACTTGGCAGGTGCATTATTCGTCGCATATCAATGCCATATGTCCATTTTGGGGCCGAAATTCGGGGTCGCATTTTGGGGGGTTGTGGCTCGCCAGCCGACCCCGAGCTACAGCCCTCCCATGCAATTCCGGTCGGAATACCACCATCACCAAATGCCCCCAAACTTGGCAGGTGCATTATTCGTCGCATATCAATGCCATATGTCCATTTTGGGGCCGAAATTCGGGGTCGCATTTTGGGGGTTGTGGCTCGCCAGCCGACCCGAGCTACAGCCCTCCCATGCAATTCCGGTCGGAATACCACCGTCACAAATGCCCCCAAACTTGGCAGGTGCATTATTCGTCGCATATCAATGCCATATGTCCATTTTGGGGCCGAAATTCGGGGTCGCATTTTGGGGGGTTGTGGCTCGCCAGCCGACCCGAGCTACAGCCCTCCCATGCAATTCCGGTCGGAATACCACCGTCACCAAATGCCCCCAAACTTGGCAGGTGCATTATTCGTCGCATATCAATGCCATATGTCCATTTTGGGGCCGAAATTCGGGGTCGCATTTTGGGGGGTTGTGGCTCGCCAGCCGACCCCGAGCTACAGCCCTCCCATGCAATTCCGGTCGGAATACCACCGTCACCAAATGCCCCCAAACTTGGCAGGTGCATTATTCGTCGCATATCAATGCCATATGTCCATTTTGGGGCCGAAATTCGGGGTCGCATTTTGGGGGTGTGTGGCTCGCCAGCCGACCCGAGCTACAGCCCTCCCATGCAATTCCGGTCGGAATACCACCGTCACCAAATGCCCCCAAACTTGGCAGGTGCATTATTCGTCGCATATCAATGCCATATGTCCATTTTGGGGCCGAAATTCGGGGTCGCATTTTGGGGGTTGTGGCTCGCCAGCCGACCCGAGCTACAGCCCTCCCATGCAATTCCGGTCGGAATACCACCGTCACCAAATGCCCCCAAACTTGGCAGGTGCATTATTCGTCGCATATCAATGCCATATGTCCATTTTGGGGCCGAAATTCGGGGTCGCATTTTGGGGGTTGTGGCTCGCCAGCCGACCCCGAGCTACAGCCCTCCCATGCAATTCCGGTCGGAATACCACCATCACCAAATGCCCCCAAACTTGGCAGGTGCATTATTCGTCGCATATCAATGCCATATGTCCATTTTGGGGCCGAAATTCGGGGTCGCATTTTGGGGGGTTGTGGCTCGCCAGCCGACCCGAGCTACAGCCCTCCCATGCAATTCCGGTCGGAATACCACCGTCACCAAATGCCCCCAAACTTGGCAGGTGCATTATTCGTCGCATATCAATGCCATATGTCCATTTTGGGGCCGAAATTCGGGGTCGCATTTTGGGGGTTGTGGCTCGCCAGCCGACCCGAGCTACAGCCCTCCCATGCAATTCCGGTCGGAATACCACCGTCACCAAATGCCCCCAAACTTGGCAGGTGCATTATTCGTCGCATATCAATGCCATATGTCCATTTTGGGGCCGAAATTCGGGGTCGCATTTTGGGGGTTGTGGCTCGCCAGCCGACCCGAGCTACAGCCCTCCCATGCAATTCCGGTCGGAATACCACCATCACCAAATGCCCCCAAACTTGGCAGGTGCATTATTCGTCGCATATCAATGCCATATGTCCATTTTGGGGCCGAAATTCGGGGTCGCATTTTGGGGGTTGTGGCTCGCCAGCCGACCCCGAGCTACAGCCCTCCCATGCAATTCCGGTCGGAATACCACCGTCACCAAATGCCCCCAAACTTGGCAGGTGCATTATTCGTCGCATATCAATGCCATATGTCCATTTTGGGGCCGAAATTCGGGGTCGCATTTTGGGGGTGTGTGGCTCGCCAGCCGACCCGAGCTACAGCCCTCCCATGCAATTCCGGTCGGAATACCACCGTCACCAAATGCCCCCAAACTTGGCAGGTGCATTATTCGTCGCATATCAATGCCATATGTCCATTTTGGGGCCGAAATTCGGGTCGCATTTTGGGGGTGTGTGGCTCGCCAGCCGACCCGAGCTACAGCCCTCCCATGCAATTCCGGTCGGAATACCACCGTCACCAAATGCCCCCAAACTTGGCAGGTGCATTATTCGTCGCATATCAATGCCATATGTCCATTTTGGGGCCGAAATTCGGGGTCGCATTTTGGGGGTGTGTGGCTCGCCAGCCGACCCCGAGCTACAGCCCTCCCATGCAATTCCGGTCGGAATACCACCGTCACCAAATGCCCCCAAACTTGGCAGGTGCATTATTCGTCGCATATCAATGCCATATGTCCATTTTGGGGCCGAAATTCGGGGTCGCATTTTGGGGGGTTGTGGCTCGCCAGCCGACCCGAGCTACAGCCCTCCCATGCAATTCCGGTCGGAATACCACCGTCACCAAATGCCCCCAAACTTGGCAGGTGCATTATTCGTCGCATATCAATGCCATATGTCCATTTTGGGGCCGAAATTCGGGGTCGCATTTTGGGGGGTGTGGCTCGCCAGCCGACCCCGAGCTACAGCCCTCCCATGCAATTCCGGTCGGAATACCACCGTCACCAAATGCCCCCAAACTTGGCAGGTGCATTATTCGTCGCATATCAATGCCATATGTCCATTTTGGGGCCGAAATTCGGGGGTCGCATTTTGGGGGTGTGTGGCTCGCCAGCCGACCCGAGCTACAGCCCTCCCATGCAATTCGGTCGGAATACCACCGTCACCAAATGCCCCCAACTTGGCAGGTGCATTATTCGTCGCATATCAATGCCATATGTCCATTTTGGGGCCGAAATTCGGGGTCGCATTTTGGGGGTGTGTGGCTCGCCAGCCGACCCCGAGCTACAGCCCTCCCATGCAATTCCGGTCGGAATACCACCGTCACCAAATGCCCCCAAACTTGGCAGGTGCATTATTCGTCGCATATCAATGCCATATGTCCATTTTGGGCCGAAATTCGGGTCGCATTTTGGGGGTTGTGGCTCGCCAGCCGACCCCGAGCTACAGCCCTCCCATGCAATTCGGTCGGATACCACCGTCACCAAATGCCCCCAAACTTGGCAGGTGCATTATTCGTCGCATATCAATGCCATATGTCCATTTTGGGGCCGAAATTCGGGGTCGCATTTTGGGGGTTGTGGCTCGCCAGCCGACCTCGAGCTACAGCCCTCCCATGCAATTCCGGTCCGGATACCACCGTCACCAAATGCCCCCAAACTTGGCAGGTGCATTATTCGTCGCATATCAATGCCATATGTCCATTTTGGGGCCGAAATTCGGGGTCGCATTTTGGGGGTGTGTGGCTCGCCAGCCGACCCGAGCTACAGCCCTCCCATGCAATTCCGGTCGGAATACCACCGTCACCAAATGCCCCCAAACTTGGCAGGTGCATTATTCGTCGCATATCAATGCCATATGTCCATTTTGGGGCCGAAATTCGGGGTCGCATTTTGGGGGTGTGTGGCTCGCCAGCCGACCCGAGCTACAGCCCTCCCATGCAATTCCGGTCGGAATACCACCGTCACCAAATGCCCCCAAACTTGGCAGGTGCATTATTCGTCGCATATCAATGCCATATGTCCATTTTGGGGCCGAAATTCGGGGTCGCATTTTGGGGGGTGTGGCTCGCCAGCCGACCCCGAGCTACAGCCCTCCCATGCAATTCCGGTCGGAATACCACCGTCACCAAATGCCCCCAAACTTGGCAGGTGCATTATTCGTCGCATATCAATGCCATATGTCCATTTTGGGGCCGAAATTCGGGGTCGCATTTTGGGGGGTGTGGCTCGCCAGCCGACCCGAGCTACAGCCCTCCCATGCAATTCCGGTCGGAATACCACCGTCACCAAATGCCCCCAAACTTGGCAGGTGCATTATTCGTCGCATATCAATGCCATATGTCCATTTTGGGGCCGAAATTCGGGGTCGCATTTTGGGGGTGTGTGGCTCGCCAGCCGACCCGAGCTACAGCCCTCCCATGCAATTCCGGTCGGAATACCACCGTCACCAAATGCCCCCAAACTTGGCAGGTGCATTATTCGTCGCATATCAATGCCATATGTCCATTTTGGGGCCGAAATTCGGGGTCGCATTTTGGGGGTGTGTGGCTCGCCAGCCGACCCCGAGCTACAGCCCTCCCATGCAATTCCGGTCGGAATACCACCGTCACCAAATGCCCCCAAACTTGGCAGGTGCATTATTCGTCGCATATCAATGCCATATGTCCATTTTGGGGCCGAAATTCGGGGTCGCATTTTGGGGGGTGTGGCTCGCCAGCCGACCCGAGCTACAGCCCTCCCATGCAATTCCGGTCGGAATACCACCGTCACCAAATGCCCCCAAACTTGGCAGGTGCATTATTCGTCGCATATCAATGCCATATGTCCATTTTGGGGCCGAAATTCGGGGTCGCATTTTGGGGGTGTGTGGCTCGCCAGCCGACCCGAGCTACAGCCCTCCCATGCAATTCCGGTCGGAATACCACCATCAGCAAATGCCCCCAAACTTGGCAGGTGCATTATTCGTCGCATATCAATGCCATATGTCCATTTTGGGGCCGAAATTCGGGGTCGCATTTTGGGGGGTGTGGCTCGCCAGCCGACCCGAGCTACAGCCCTCCCATGCAATTCCGGTCGGAATACCACCGTCACCAAATGCCCCCAAACTTGGCAGGTGCATTATTCGTCGCATATCAATGCCATATGTCCATTTTGGGGCCGAAATTCGGGGTCGCATTTTGGGGGTGTGTGGCTCGCCAGCCGACCCGAGCTACAGCCCTCCCATGCAATTCCGGTCGGATACCACCGTCACCAAATGCCCCCAAACTTGGCAGGTGCATTATTCGTCGCATATCAATGCCATATGTCCATTTTGGGGCCGAAATTCGGGGTCGCATTTTGGGGGTGTGTGGCTCGCCAGCCGACCCCGAGCTACAGCCCTCCCATGCAATTCCGGTCGGAATACCACCGTCACCAAATGCCCCCAAACTTGGCAGGTGCATTATTCGTCGCATATCAATGCCATATGTCCATTTTGGGGCCGAAATTCGGGGTCGCATTTTGGGGGTGTGTGGCTCGCCAGCCGACCCGAGCTACAGCCCTCCCATGCAATTCCGGTCGGAATACCACCGTCACCAAATGCCCCCAAACTTGGCAGGTGCATTATTCGTCGCATATCAATGCCATATGTCCATTTTGGGGCCGAAATTCGGGGTCGCATTTTGGGGGTGTGTGGCTCGCCAGCCGACCCCGAGCTACAGCCCTCCCATGCAATTCCGGTCGGATACCACCGTCACCAAATGCCCCCAAACTTGGCAGGTGCATTATTCGTCGCATATCAATGCCATATGTCCATTTTGGGGCCGAAATTCGGGGTCGCATTTTGGGGTGTGTGGCTCGCCAGCCGACCCGAGCTACAGCCCTCCCATGCAATTCCGGTCGGAATACCACCGTCACCAAATGCCCCCAAACTTGGCAGGTGCATTATTCGTCGCATATCAATGCCATATGTCCATTTTGGGGCCGAAATTCGGGGTCGCATTTTGGGGGTGTGTGGCTCGCCAGCCGACCCGAGCTACAGCCCTCCCATGCAATTCCGGTCCGGATACCACCGTCACCAAATGCCCCCAAACTTGGCAGGTGCATTATTCGTCGCATATCAATGCCATATGTCCATTTTGGGGCCGAAATTCGGGGTCGCATTTTGGGGGTGTGTGGCTCGCCAGCCGACCCGAGCTACAGCCCTCCCATGCAATTCCGGTCGGAATACCACCGTCACCAAATGCCCCCAAACTTGGCAGGTGCATTATTCGTCGCATATCAATGCCATATGTCCATTTTGGGGCCGAAATTCGGGGTCGCATTTTGGGGGTGTGTGGCTCGCCAGCCGACCCGAGCTACAGCCCTCCCATGCAATTCCGGTCGGAATACCACCGTCACCAAATGCCCCCAAACTTGGCAGGTGCATTATTCGTCGCATATCAATGCCATATGTCCATTTTGGGGCCGAAATTCGGGGTCGCATTTTGGGGGTGTGTGGCTCGCCAGCCGACCCGAGCTACAGCCCTCCCATGCAATTCCGGTCGGAATACCACCGTCACCAAATGCCCCCAAACTTGGCAGGTGCATTATTCGTCGCATATCAATGCCATATGTCCATTTTGGGGCCGAAATTCGGGGTCGCATTTTGGGGGTTGTGGCTCGCCAGCCGACCCCGAGCTACAGCCCTCCCATGCAATTCCGGTCGGATACCACCGTCACCAAATGCCCCCAAACTTGGCAGGTGCATTATTCGTCGCATATCAATGCCATATGTCCATTTTGGGGCCGAAATTCGGGGTCGCATTTTGGGGGTGTGTGGCTCGCCAGCCGACCCCGAGCTACAGCCCTCCCATGCAATTCCGGTCGGAATACCACCGTCACCAAATGCCCCCAAACTTGGCAGGTGCATTATTCGTCGCATATCAATGCCATATGTCCATTTTGGGGCCGAAATTCGGGGTCGCATTTTGGGGGTGTGTGGCTCGCCAGCCGACCCGAGCTACAGCCCTCCCATGCAATTCCGGTCGGATACCACCGTCACCAAATGCCCCCAAACTTGGCAGGTGCATTATTCGTCGCATATCAATGCCATATGTCCATTTTGGGGCCGAAATTCGGGGTCGCATTTTGGGGGTGTGTGGCTCGCCAGCCGACCCCGAGCTACAGCCCTCCCATGCAATTCCGGTCGGATACCACCGTCACCAAATGCCCCCAAACTTGGCAGGTGCATTATTCGTCGCATATCAATGCCATATGTCCATTTTGGGGCCGAAATTCGGGGTCGCATTTTGGGGGTGTGTGGCTCGCCAGCCGACCCGAGCTACAGCCCTCCCATGCAATTCCGGTCGGAATACCACCGTCACCAAATGCCCCCAAACTTGGCAGGTGCATTATTCGTCGCATATCAATGCCATATGTCCATTTTGGGGCCGAAATTCGGGGTCGCATTTTGGGGGTGTGTGGCTCGCCAGCCGACCCCGAGCTACAGCCCTCCCATGCAATTCCGGTCCGGATACCACCGTCACCAAATGCCCCCAAACTTGGCAGGTGCATTATTCGTCGCATATCAATGCCATATGTCCATTTTGGGGCCGAAATTCGGGGTCGCATTTTGGGGGTGTGTGGCTCGCCAGCCGACCCCGAGCTACAGCCCTCCCATGCAATTCCGGTCGGAATACCACCGTCACCAAATGCCCCCAAACTTGGCAGGTGCATTATTCGTCGCATATCAATGCCATATGTCCATTTTGGGGCCGAAATTCGGGGTCGCATTTTGGGGGTGTGTGGCTCGCCAGCCGACCCCGAGCTACAGCCCTCCCATGCAATTCCGGTCGGAATACCACCGTCACCAAATGCCCCCAAACTTGGCAGGTGCATTATTCGTCGCATATCAATGCCATATGTCCATTTTGGGGCCGAAATTCGGGGTCGCATTTTGGGGGGTGTGGCTCGCCAGCCGACCCGAGCTACAGCCCTCCCATGCAATTCCGGTCGGATACCACCGTCACCAAATGCCCCAAACTTGGCAGGTGCATTATTCGTCGCATATCAATGCCATATGTCCATTTTGGGGCCGAAATTCGGGGTCGCATTTTGGGGGTGTGTGGCTCGCCAGCCGACCCGAGCTACAGCCCTCCCATGCAATTCCGGTCGGAATACCACCGTCACCAAATGCCCCCAAACTTGGCAGGTGCATTATTCGTCGCATATCAATGCCATATGTCCATTTTGGGGCCGAAATTCGGGTCGCATTTTGGGGGTGTGTGGCTCGCCAGCCGACCCCGAGCTACAGCCCTCCCATGCAATTCCGGTCCGGATACCACCGTCACCAAATGCCCCCAAACTTGGCAGGTGCATTATTCGTCGCATATCAATGCCATATGTCCATTTTGGGGCCGAAATTCGGGGTCGCATTTTGGGGGTGTGTGGCTCGCCAGCCGACCCCGAGCTACAGCCCTCCCATGCAATTCCGGTCGGATACCACCGTCACCAAATGCCCCCAAACTTGGCAGGTGCATTATTCGTCGCATATCAATGCCATATGTCCATTTTGGGCCGAAATTCGGGGTCGCATTTTGGGGGTGTGTGGCTCGCCAGCCGACCCCGAGCTACAGCCCTCCCATGCAATTCCGGTCGGATACCACCGTCACCAAATGCCCCAAACTTGGCAGGTGCATTATTCGTCGCATATCAATGCCATATGTCCATTTTGGGGCCGAAATTCGGGGTCGCATTTTGGGGGTGTGTGGCTCGCCAGCCGACCCCGAGCTACAGCCCTCCCATGCAATTCCGGTCGGAATACCACCGTCACCAAATGCCCCCAAACTTGGCAGGTGCATTATTCGTCGCATATCAATGCCATATGTCCATTTTGGGGCCGAAATTCGGGGTCGCATTTTGGGGGTGTGTGGCTCGCCAGCCGACCCGAGCTACAGCCCTCCCATGCAATTCCGGTCCGGATACCACCGTCACCAAATGCCCCCAAACTTGGCAGGTGCATTATTCGTCGCATATCAATGCCATATGTCCATTTTGGGGCCGAAATTCGGGGTCGCATTTTGGGGGTGTGTGGCTCGCCAGCCGACCCCGAGCTACAGCCCTCCCATGCAATTCCGGTCGGAATACCACCGTCACCAAATGCCCCCAAACTTGGCAGGTGCATTATTCGTCGCATATCAATGCCATATGTCCATTTTGGGGCCGAAATTCGGGGTCGCATTTTGGGGGTGTGTGGCTCGCCAGCCGACCCCGAGCTACAGCCCTCCCATGCAATTCCGGTCGGAATACCACCGTCACCAAATGCCCCCAAACTTGGCAGGTGCATTATTCGTCGCATATCAATGCCATATGTCCATTTTGGGGCCGAAATTCGGGGTCGCATTTTGGGGGTGTGGCTCGCCAGCCGACCCCGAGCTACAGCCCTCCCATGCAATTCCGGTCGGAATACCACCGTCACCAAATGCCCCCAAACTTGGCAGGTGCATTATTCGTCGCATATCAATGCCATATGTCCATTTTGGGGCCGAAATTCGGGGTCGCATTTTGGGGGTGTGTGGCTCGCCAGCCGACCCCGAGCTACAGCCCTCCCATGCAATTCCGGTCGGATACCACCGTCACCAAATGCCCCCAAACTTGGCAGGTGCATTATTCGTCGCATATCAATGCCATATGTCCATTTTGGGGCCGAAATTCGGGGTCGCATTTTGGGGGTGTGTGGCTCGCCAGCCGACCCGAGCTACAGCCCTCCCATGCAATTCCGGTCGGAATACCACCGTCACCAAATGCCCCCAAACTTGGCAGGTGCATTATTCGTCGCATATCAATGCCATATGTCCATTTTGGGGCCGAAATTCGGGGTCGCATTTTGGGGGTGTGTGGCTCGCCAGCCGACCCCGAGCTACAGCCCTCCCATGCAATTCCGGTCGGATACCACCGTCACCAAATGCCCCCAAACTTGGCAGGTGCATTATTCGTCGCATATCAATGCCATATGTCCATTTTGGGGCCGAAATTCGGGGTCGCATTTTGGGGGTGTGTGGCTCGCCAGCCGACCCCGAGCTACAGCCCTCCCATGCAATTCCGGTCCGGATACCACCGTCACCAAATGCCCCCAAACTTGGCAGGTGCATTATTCGTCGCATATCAATGCCATATGTCCATTTTGGGGCCGAAATTCGGGGTCGCATTTTGGGGGTGTGTGGCTCGCCAGCCGACCCGAGCTACAGCCCTCCCATGCAATTCCGGTCGGATACCACCGTCACCAAATGCCCCCAAACTTGGCAGGTGCATTATTCGTCGCATATCAATGCCATATGTCCATTTTGGGGCCGAAATTCGGGGTCGCATTTTGGGGGTGTGTGGCTCGCCAGCCGACCCCGAGCTACAGCCCTCCCATGCAATTCCGGTCCGGATACCACCGTCACCAAATGCCCCCAAACTTGGCAGGTGCATTATTCGTCGCATATCAATGCCATATGTCCATTTTGGGGCCGAAATTCGGGGTCGCATTTTGGGGGTGTGTGGCTCGCCAGCCGACCCGAGCTACAGCCCTCCCATGCAATTCCGGTCCGGATACCACCGTCACCAAATGCCCCCAAACTTGGCAGGTGCATTATTCGTCGCATATCAATGCCATATGTCCATTTTGGGGCCGAAATTCGGGTCGCATTTTGGGGGTGTGTGGCTCGCCAGCCGACCCGAGCTACAGCCCTCCCATGCAATTCCGGTCGGATACCACCGTCACCAAATGCCCCCAAACTTGGCAGGTGCATTATTCGTCGCATATCAATGCCATATGTCCATTTTGGGGCCGAAATTCGGGGTCGCATTTTGGGGGTGTGTGGCTCGCCAGCCGACCCGAGCTACAGCCCTCCCATGCAATTCCGGTCGGATACCACCGTCACCAAATGCCCCCAAACTTGGCAGGTGCATTATTCGTCGCATATCAATGCCATATGTCCATTTTGGGGCCGAAATTCGGGGTCGCATTTTGGGGGTGTGTGGCTCGCCAGCCGACCCGAGCTACAGCCCTCCCATGCAATTCCGGTCGGAATACCACCGTCACCAAATGCCCCCAAACTTGGCAGGTGCATTATTCGTCGCATATCAATGCCATATGTCCATTTTGGGGCCGAAATTCGGGGTCGCATTTTGGGGGTGTGTGGCTCGCCAGCCGACCTCGAGCTACAGCCCTCCCATGCAATTCCGGTCCGGATACCACCGTCACCAAATGCCCCCAAACTTGGCAGGTGCATTATTCGTCGCATATCAATGCCATATGTCCATTTTGGGGCCGAAATTCGGGGTCGCATTTTGGGGGTGTGTGGCTCGCCAGCCGACCCCGAGCTACAGCCCTCCCATGCAATTCCGGTCGGAATACCACCGTCACCAAATGCCCCCAAACTTGGCAGGTGCATTATTCGTCGCATATCAATGCCATATGTCCATTTTGGGGCCGAAATTCGGGGTCGCATTTTGGGGGTGTGTGGCTCGCCAGCCGACCCCGAGCTACAGCCCTCCCATGCAATTCCGGTCGGAATACCACCGTCACCAAATGCCCCCAAACTTGGCAGGTGCATTATTCGTCGCATATCAATGCCATATGTCCATTTTGGGGCCGAAATTCGGGGTCGCATTTTGGGGGTGTGTGGCTCGCCAGCCGACCCCGAGCTACAGCCCTCCCATGCAATTCCGGTCGGAATACCACCGTCACCAAATGCCCCCAAACTTGGCAGGTGCATTATTCGTCGCATATCAATGCCATATGTCCATTTTGGGGCCGAAATTCGGGGTCGCATTTTGGGGGTGTGTGGCTCGCCAGCCGACCCCGAGCTACAGCCCTCCCATGCAATTCCGGTCGGAATACCACCGTCACCAAATGCCCCCAAACTTGGCAGGTGCATTATTCGTCGCATATCAATGCCATATGTCCATTTTGGGGCCGAAATTCGGGTCGCATTTTGGGGGTGTGTGGCTCGCCAGCCGACCCCGAGCTACAGCCCTCCCATGCAATTCCGGTCGGAATACCACCGTCACCAAATGCCCCCAAACTTGGCAGGTGCATTATTCGTCGCATATCAATGCCATATGTCCATTTTGGGGCCGAAATTCGGGGTCGCATTTTGGGGGGTTGTGGCTCGCCAGCCGACCCTCGAGCTACAGCCCTCCCATGCAATTCCGGTCGGAATACCACCGTCACCAAATGCCCCAAACTTGGCAGGTGCATTATTCGTCGCATATCAATGCCATATGTCCATTTTGGGGCCGAAATTCGGGGTCGCATTTTGGGGGTGTGTGGCTCGCCAGCCGACCCCGAGCTACAGCCCTCCCATGCAATTCCGGTCGGAATACCACCGTCACAAATGCCCCCAAACTTGGCAGGTGCATTATTCGTCGCATATCAATGCCATATGTCCATTTTGGGGCCGAAATTCGGGTCGCATTTTGGGGGTGTGTGGCTCGCCAGCCGACCCCGAGCTACAGCCCTCCCATGCAATTCCGGTCGGAATACCACCGTCACCAAATGCCCCCAAACTTGGCAGGTGCATTATTCGTCGCATATCAATGCCATATGTCCATTTTGGGGCCGAAATTCGGGGTCGCATTTTGGGGGTGTGTGGCTCGCCAGCCGACCCGAGCTACAGCCCTCCCATGCAATTCCGGTCGGAATACCACCGTCACCAAATGCCCCCAAACTTGGCAGGTGCATTATTCGTCGCATATCAATGCCATATGTCCATTTTGGGGCCGAAATTCGGGGTCGCATTTTGGGGGTGTGTGGCTCGCCAGCCGACCCCGAGCTACAGCCCTCCCATGCAATTCCGGTCGGATACCACCGTCACCAAATGCCCCCAAACTTGGCAGGTGCATTATTCGTCGCATATCAATGCCATATGTCCATTTTGGGGCCGAAATTCGGGGTCGCATTTTGGGGGTGTGTGGCTCGCCAGCCGACCCGAGCTACAGCCCTCCCATGCAATTCCGGTCGGATACCACCGTCACCAAATGCCCCCAAACTTGGCAGGTGCATTATTCGTCGCATATCAATGCCATATGTCCATTTTGGGGCCGAAATTCGGGGTCGCATTTTGGGGGTGTGTGGCTCGCCAGCCGACCCGAGCTACAGCCCTCCCATGCAATTCCGGTCCGGATACCACCGTCACCAAATGCCCCCAAACTTGGCAGGTGCATTATTCGTCGCATATCAATGCCATATGTCCATTTTGGGGCCGAAATTCGGGGTCGCATTTTGGGGTGTGTGGCTCGCCAGCCGACCCGAGCTACAGCCCTCCCATGCAATTCCGGTCGGATACCACCGTCACCAAATGCCCCCAAACTTGGCAGGTGCATTATTCGTCGCATATCAATGCCATATGTCCATTTTGGGGCCGAAATTCGGGGTCGCATTTTGGGGGTGTGTGGCTCGCCAGCCGACCCCGAGCTACAGCCCTCCCATGCAATTCCGGTCGGAATACCACCGTCACCAAATGCCCCCAAACTTGGCAGGTGCATTATTCGTCGCATATCAATGCCATATGTCCATTTTGGGGCCGAAATTCGGGTCGCATTTTGGGGGTGTGTGGCTCGCCAGCCGACCCCGAGCTACAGCCCTCCCATGCAATTCCGGTCGGAATACCACCGTCACCAAATGCCCCCAAACTTGGCAGGTGCATTATTCGTCGCATATCAATGCCATATGTCCATTTTGGGGCCGAAATTCGGGGTCGCATTTTGGGGGTGTGTGGCTCGCCAGCCGACCCGAGCTACAGCCCTCCCATGCAATTCCGGTCGGAATACCACCGTCACCAAATGCCCCCAAACTTGGCAGGTGCATTATTCGTCGCATATCAATGCCATATGTCCATTTTGGGGCCGAAATTCGGGGTCGCATTTTGGGGGTGTGTGGCTCGCCAGCCGACCCGAGCTACAGCCCTCCCATGCAATTCCGGTCGGAATACCACCGTCACCAAATGCCCCAAACTTGGCAGGTGCATTATTCGTCGCATATCAATGCCATATGTCCATTTTGGGGCCGAAATTCGGGGTCGCATTTTGGGGGTGTGTGGCTCGCCAGCCGACCCGAGCTACAGCCCTCCCATGCAATTCCGGTCGGAATACCACCGTCACCAAATGCCCCCAAACTTGGCAGGTGCATTATTCGTCGCATATCAATGCCATATGTCCATTTTGGGGCCGAAATTCGGGGTCGCATTTTGGGGGTGTGTGGCTCGCCAGCCGACCCCGAGCTACAGCCCTCCCATGCAATTCCGGTCGGAATACCACCGTCACCAAATGCCCCCAAACTTGGCAGGTGCATTATTCGTCGCATATCAATGCCATATGTCCATTTTGGGGCCGAAATTCGGGGTCGCATTTTGGGGGTGTGTGGCTCGCCAGCCGACCCGAGCTACAGCCCTCCCATGCAATTCCGGTCGGAATACCACCGTCACAAATGCCCCCAAACTTGGCAGGTGCATTATTCGTCGCATATCAATGCCATATGTCCATTTTGGGGCCGAAATTCGGGTCGCATTTTGGGGGTGTGTGGCTCGCCAGCCGACCCGAGCTACAGCCCTCCCATGCAATTCCGGTCGGATACCACCGTCACCAAATGCCCCCAAACTTGGCAGGTGCATTATTCGTCGCATATCAATGCCATATGTCCATTTTGGGGCCGAAATTCGGGGTCGCATTTTGGGGGTGTGTGGCTCGCCAGCCGACCTCGAGCTACAGCCCTCCCATGCAATTCCGGTCCGGATACCACCGTCACCAAATGCCCCCAAACTTGGCAGGTGCATTATTCGTCGCATATCAATGCCATATGTCCATTTTGGGGCCGAAATTCGGGGTCGCATTTTGGGGGTGTGTGGCTCGCCAGCCGACCCGAGCTACAGCCCTCCCATGCAATTCCGGTCGGAATACCACCGTCACCAAATGCCCCCAAACTTGGCAGGTGCATTATTCGTCGCATATCAATGCCATATGTCCATTTTGGGGCCGAAATTCGGGGTCGCATTTTGGGGGTGTGTGGCTCGCCAGCCGACCCGAGCTACAGCCCTCCCATGCAATTCCGGTCGGAATACCACCGTCACCAAATGCCCCCAAACTTGGCAGGTGCATTATTCGTCGCATATCAATGCCATATGTCCATTTTGGGGCCGAAATTCGGGGTCGCATTTTGGGGGTGTGTGGCTCGCCAGCCGACCCGAGCTACAGCCCTCCCATGCAATTCCGGTCCGGATACCACCATCACCAAATGCCCCCAAACTTGGCAGGTGCATTATTCGTCGCATATCAATGCCATATGTCCATTTTGGGCCGAAATTCGGGGTCGCATTTTGGGGGTGTGTGGCTCGCCAGCCGACCCGAGCTACAGCCCTCCCATGCAATTCCGGTCCGGATACCACCGTCACCAAATGCCCCCAAACTTGGCAGGTGCATTATTCGTCGCATATCAATGCCATATGTCCATTTTGGGCCGAAATTCGGGGTCGCATTTTGGGGGTGTGTGGCTCGCCAGCCGACCCGAGCTACAGCCCTCCCATGCAATTCCGGTCGGAATACCACCGTCACCAAATGCCCCCAAACTTGGCAGGTGCATTATTCGTCGCATATCAATGCCATATGTCCATTTTGGGGCCGAAATTCGGGGTCGCATTTTGGGGGTGTGTGGCTCGCCAGCCGACCCCGAGCTACAGCCCTCCCATGCAATTCCGGTCCGGATACCACCGTCACCAAATGCCCCCAAACTTGGCAGGTGCATTATTCGTCGCATATCAATGCCATATGTCCATTTTGGGGCCGAAATTCGGGGTCGCATTTTGGGGGGTGTGGCTCGCCAGCCGACCCGAGCTACAGCCCTCCCATGCAATTCCGGTCCGGATACCACCGTCACCAAATGCCCCCAAACTTGGCAGGTGCATTATTCGTCGCATATCAATGCCATATGTCCATTTTGGGGCCGAAATTCGGGGTCGCATTTTGGGGGTGTGTGGCTCGCCAGCCGACCTCGAGCTACAGCCCTCCCATGCAATTCCGGTCCGGAATACCACCGTCACCAAATGCCCCCAAACTTGGCAGGTGCATTATTCGTCGCATATCAATGCCATATGTCCATTTTGGGGCCGAAATTCGGGTCGCATTTTGGGGGTGTGTGGCTCGCCAGCCGACCCCGAGCTACAGCCCTCCCATGCAATTCCGGTCGGAATACCACCATCAGCAAATGCCCCCAAACTTGGCAGGTGCATTATTCGTCGCATATCAATGCCATATGTCCATTTTGGGGCCGAAATTCGGGGTCGCATTTTGGGGGTGTGTGGCTCGCCAGCCGACCCCGAGCTACAGCCCTCCCATGCAATTCCGGTCCGGATACCACCGTCACCAAATGCCCCCAAACTTGGCAGGTGCATTATTCGTCGCATATCAATGCCATATGTCCATTTTGGGGCCGAAATTCGGGGTCGCATTTTGGGGGTGTGTGGCTCGCCAGCCGACCCCGAGCTACAGCCCTCCCATGCAATTCCGGTCGGATACCACCGTCACCAAATGCCCCCAAACTTGGCAGGTGCATTATTCGTCGCATATCAATGCCATATGTCCATTTTGGGGCCGAAATTCGGGGTCGCATTTTGGGGGTGTGTGGCTCGCCAGCCGACCCGAGCTACAGCCCTCCCATGCAATTCCGGTCGGAATACCACCGTCACCAAATGCCCCCAAACTTGGCAGGTGCATTATTCGTCGCATATCAATGCCATATGTCCATTTTGGGGCCGAAATTCGGGGTCGCATTTTGGGGGTGTGTGGCTCGCCAGCCGACCCCGAGCTACAGCCCTCCCATGCAATTCCGGTCGGATACCACCGTCACCAAATGCCCCCAAACTTGGCAGGTGCATTATTCGTCGCATATCAATGCCATATGTCCATTTTGGGGCCGAAATTCGGGGTCGCATTTTGGGGGTGTGTGGCTCGCCAGCCGACCCGAGCTACAGCCCTCCCATGCAATTCCGGTCGGATACCACCGTCACCAAATGCCCCCAAACTTGGCAGGTGCATTATTCGTCGCATATCAATGCCATATGTCCATTTTGGGGCCGAAATTCGGGGTCGCATTTTGGGGGTGTGTGGCTCGCCAGCCGACCCGAGCTACAGCCCTCCCATGCAATTCCGGTCCGGATACCACCGTCACCAAATGCCCCCAAACTTGGCAGGTGCATTATTCGTCGCATATCAATGCCATATGTCCATTTTGGGGCCGAAATTCGGGGTCGCATTTTGGGGGTGTGTGGCTCGCCAGCCGACCCGAGCTACAGCCCTCCCATGCAATTCCGGTCGGAATACCACCGTCACCAAATGCCCCCAAACTTGGCAGGTGCATTATTCGTCGCATATCAATGCCATATGTCCATTTTGGGGCCGAAATTCGGGGTCGCATTTTGGGGGTGTGTGGCTCGCCAGCCGACCCGAGCTACAGCCCTCCCATGCAATTCCGGTCCGGATACCACCGTCACCAAATGCCCCCAAACTTGGCAGGTGCATTATTCGTCGCATATCAATGCCATATGTCCATTTTGGGGCCGAAATTCGGGGTCGCATTTTGGGGGTGTGTGGCTCGCCAGCCGACCCGAGCTACAGCCCTCCCATGCAATTCCGGTCGGAATACCACCGTCACCAAATGCCCCCAAACTTGGCAGGTGCATTATTCGTCGCATATCAATGCCATATGTCCATTTTGGGGCCGAAATTCGGGGTCGCATTTTGGGGGTGTGTGGCTCGCCAGCCGACCCGAGCTACAGCCCTCCCATGCAATTCCGGTCGGATACCACCGTCACCAAATGCCCCCAAACTTGGCAGGTGCATTATTCGTCGCATATCAATGCCATATGTCCATTTTGGGGCCGAAATTCGGGGTCGCATTTTGGGGGTGTGTGGCTCGCCAGCCGACCCCGAGCTACAGCCCTCCCATGCAATTCCGGTCGGATACCACCGTCACCAAATGCCCCCAAACTTGGCAGGTGCATTATTCGTCGCATATCAATGCCATATGTCCATTTTGGGGCCGAAATTCGGGGTCGCATTTTGGGGGTGTGTGGCTCGCCAGCCGACCCGAGCTACAGCCCTCCCATGCAATTCCGGTCGGAATACCACCGTCACCAAATGCCCCCAAACTTGGCAGGTGCATTATTCGTCGCATATCAATGCCATATGTCCATTTTGGGGCCGAAATTCGGGGTCGCATTTTGGGGTGTGTGGCTCGCCAGCCGACCCGAGCTACAGCCCTCCCATGCAATTCCGGTCCGGATACCACCGTCACCAAATGCCCCCAAACTTGGCAGGTGCATTATTCGTCGCATATCAATGCCATATGTCCATTTTGGGGCCGAAATTCGGGGTCGCATTTTGGGGGTGTGTGGCTCGCCAGCCGACCCGAGCTACAGCCCTCCCATGCAATTCCGGTCGGATACCACCGTCACCAAATGCCCCCAAACTTGGCAGGTGCATTATTCGTCGCATATCAATGCCATATGTCCATTTTGGGGCCGAAATTCGGGGTCGCATTTTGGGGGTGTGTGGCTCGCCAGCCGACCCCGAGCTACAGCCCTCCCATGCAATTCCGGTCGGATACCACCGTCACCAAATGCCCCCAAACTTGGCAGGTGCATTATTCGTCGCATATCAATGCCATATGTCCATTTTGGGGCCGAAATTCGGGGTCGCATTTTGGGGGTGTGTGGCTCGCCAGCCGACCCGAGCTACAGCCCTCCCATGCAATTCCGGTCCGGATACCACCGTCACCAAATGCCCCCAAACTTGGCAGGTGCATTATTCGTCGCATATCAATGCCATATGTCCATTTTGGGGCCGAAATTCGGGGTCGCATTTTGGGGGTGTGTGGCTCGCCAGCCGACCCGAGCTACAGCCCTCCCATGCAATTCCGGTCGGAATACCACCGTCACCAAATGCCCCCAAACTTGGCAGGTGCATTATTCGTCGCATATCAATGCCATATGTCCATTTTGGGGCCGAAATTCGGGGTCGCATTTTGGGGGTGTGTGGCTCGCCAGCCGACCCCGAGCTACAGCCCTCCCATGCAATTCCGGTCGGAATACCACCGTCACCAAATGCCCCCAAACTTGGCAGGTGCATTATTCGTCGCATATCAATGCCATATGTCCATTTTGGGGCCGAAATTCGGGGTCGCATTTTGGGGGTGTGTGGCTCGCCAGCCGACCCGAGCTACAGCCCTCCCATGCAATTCCGGTCGGATACCACCGTCACCAAATGCCCCCAAACTTGGCAGGTGCATTATTCGTCGCATATCAATGCCATATGTCCATTTTGGGGCCGAAATTCGGGGTCGCATTTTGGGGGTGTGTGGCTCGCCAGCCGACCCCGAGCTACAGCCCTCCCATGCAATTCCGGTCGGAATACCACCGTCACCAAATGCCCCCAAACTTGGCAGGTGCATTATTCGTCGCATATCAATGCCATATGTCCATTTTGGGGCCGAAATTCGGGGTCGCATTTTGGGGGTGTGTGGCTCGCCAGCCGACCCGAGCTACAGCCCTCCCATGCAATTCCGGTCCGGATACCACCGTCACCAAATGCCCCCAAACTTGGCAGGTGCATTATTCGTCGCATATCAATGCCATATGTCCATTTTGGGGCCGAAATTCGGGGTCGCATTTTGGGGGTGTGTGGCTCGCCAGCCGACCCGAGCTACAGCCCTCCCATGCAATTCCGGTCGGAATACCACCGTCACCAAATGCCCCCAAACTTGGCAGGTGCATTATTCGTCGCATATCAATGCCATATGTCCATTTTGGGGCCGAAATTCGGGGTCGCATTTTGGGGGTGTGTGGCTCGCCAGCCGACCCGAGCTACAGCCCTCCCATGCAATTCCGGTCGGATACCACCGTCACAAATGCCCCCAAACTTGGCAGGTGCATTATTCGTCGCATATCAATGCCATATGTCCATTTTGGGGCCGAAATTCGGGGTCGCATTTTGGGGGTGTGTGGCTCGCCAGCCGACCCGAGCTACAGCCCTCCCATGCAATTCCGGTCGGATACCACCGTCACCAAATGCCCCCAAACTTGGCAGGTGCATTATTCGTCGCATATCAATGCCATATGTCCATTTTGGGGCCGAAATTCGGGGTCGCATTTTGGGGGTGTGTGGCTCGCCAGCCGACCCCGAGCTACAGCCCTCCCATGCAATTCCGGTCGGAATACCACCGTCACCAAATGCCCCCAAACTTGGCAGGTGCATTATTCGTCGCATATCAATGCCATATGTCCATTTTGGGGCCGAAATTCGGGGTCGCATTTTGGGGGTGTGTGGCTCGCCAGCCGACCCGAGCTACAGCCCTCCCATGCAATTCCGGTCGGATACCACCGTCACCAAATGCCCCCAAACTTGGCAGGTGCATTATTCGTCGCATATCAATGCCATATGTCCATTTTGGGGCCGAAATTCGGGGTCGCATTTTGGGGGTGTGTGGCTCGCCAGCCGACCCGAGCTACAGCCCTCCCATGCAATTCCGGTCGGATACCACCGTCACCAAATGCCCCCAAACTTGGCAGGTGCATTATTCGTCGCATATCAATGCCATATGTCCATTTTGGGGCCGAAATTCGGGGTCGCATTTTGGGGGTTGTGGCTCGCCAGCCGACCCGAGCTACAGCCCTCCCATGCAATTCCGGTCGGAATACCACCGTCACCAAATGCCCCCAAACTTGGCAGGTGCATTATTCGTCGCATATCAATGCCATATGTCCATTTTGGGGCCGAAATTCGGGGTCGCATTTTGGGGGTGTGTGGCTCGCCAGCCGACCCGAGCTACAGCCCTCCCATGCAATTCCGGTCGGATACCACCGTCACCAAATGCCCCCAAACTTGGCAGGTGCATTATTCGTCGCATATCAATGCCATATGTCCATTTTGGGGCCGAAATTCGGGGTCGCATTTTGGGGGTGTGTGGCTCGCCAGCCGACCCGAGCTACAGCCCTCCCATGCAATTCCGGTCGGAATACCACCGTCACCAAATGCCCCCAAACTTGGCAGGTGCATTATTCGTCGCATATCAATGCCATATGTCCATTTTGGGGCCGAAATTCGGGGTCGCATTTTGGGGGTGTGTGGCTCGCCAGCCGACCCGAGCTACAGCCCTCCCATGCAATTCCGGTCGGAATACCACCGTCACCAAATGCCCCCAAACTTGGCAGGTGCATTATTCGTCGCATATCAATGCCATATGTCCATTTTGGGGCCGAAATTCGGGGTCGCATTTTGGGGGTGTGTGGCTCGCCAGCCGACCCGAGCTACAGCCCTCCCATGCAATTCCGGTCGGAATACCACCGTCACCAAATGCCCCCAAACTTGGCAGGTGCATTATTCGTCGCATATCAATGCCATATGTCCATTTTGGGGCCGAAATTCGGGGTCGCATTTTGGGGGTGTGTGGCTCGCCAGCCGACCCGAGCTACAGCCCTCCCATGCAATTCCGGTCGGATACCACCGTCACCAAATGCCCCCAAACTTGGCAGGTGCATTATTCGTCGCATATCAATGCCATATGTCCATTTTGGGGCCGAAATTCGGGGTCGCATTTTGGGGGTGTGTGGCTCGCCAGCCGACCCCGAGCTACAGCCCTCCCATGCAATTCCGGTCGGAATACCACCGTCACCAAATGCCCCCAAACTTGGCAGGTGCATTATTCGTCGCATATCAATGCCATATGTCCATTTTGGGGCCGAAATTCGGGGTCGCATTTTGGGGGTGTGTGGCTCGCCAGCCGACCCGAGCTACAGCCCTCCCATGCAATTCCGGTCCGGATACCACCGTCACCAAATGCCCCCAAACTTGGCAGGTGCATTATTCGTCGCATATCAATGCCATATGTCCATTTTGGGGCCGAAATTCGGGGTCGCATTTTGGGGGTGTGTGGCTCGCCAGCCGACCCGAGCTACAGCCCTCCCATGCAATTCCGGTCGGATACCACCGTCACCAAATGCCCCCAAACTTGGCAGGTGCATTATTCGTCGCATATCAATGCCATATGTCCATTTTGGGGCCGAAATTCGGGGTCGCATTTTGGGGGTGTGTGGCTCGCCAGCCGACCCGAGCTACAGCCCTCCCATGCAATTCCGGTCGGAATACCACCGTCACCAAATGCCCCCAAACTTGGCAGGTGCATTATTCGTCGCATATCAATGCCATATGTCCATTTTGGGGCCGAAATTCGGGGTCGCATTTTGGGGGTGTGTGGCTCGCCAGCCGACCCGAGCTACAGCCCTCCCATGCAATTCCGGTCGGATACCACCGTCACCAAATGCCCCCAAACTTGGCAGGTGCATTATTCGTCGCATATCAATGCCATATGTCCATTTTGGGGCCGAAATTCGGGGTCGCATTTTGGGGGTGTGTGGCTCGCCAGCCGACCCGAGCTACAGCCCTCCCATGCAATTCCGGTCGGATACCACCGTCACCAAATGCCCCCAAACTTGGCAGGTGCATTATTCGTCGCATATCAATGCCATATGTCCATTTTGGGGCCGAAATTCGGGGTCGCATTTTGGGGGTGTGTGGCTCGCCAGCCGACCCGAGCTACAGCCCTCCCATGCAATTCCGGTCGGAATACCACCGTCACCAAATGCCCCCAAACTTGGCAGGTGCATTATTCGTCGCATATCAATGCCATATGTCCATTTTGGGGCCGAAATTCGGGGTCGCATTTTGGGGGGTGTGGCTCGCCAGCCGACCTCGAGCTACAGCCCTCCCATGCAATTCCGGTCCGGATACCACCGTCACCAAATGCCCCCAAACTTGGCAGGTGCATTATTCGTCGCATATCAATGCCATATGTCCATTTTGGGGCCGAAATTCGGGGTCGCATTTTGGGGGTGTGTGGCTCGCCAGCCGACCCCGAGCTACAGCCCTCCCATGCAATTCCGGTCGGAATACCACCGTCACAAATGCCCCCAAACTTGGCAGGTGCATTATTCGTCGCATATCAATGCCATATGTCCATTTTGGGGCCGAAATTCGGGGTCGCATTTTGGGGGTGTGTGGCTCGCCAGCCGACCCGAGCTACAGCCCTCCCATGCAATTCCGGTCGGAATACCACCGTCACCAAATGCCCCCAAACTTGGCAGGTGCATTATTCGTCGCATATCAATGCCATATGTCCATTTTGGGGCCGAAATTCGGCGGTCGCATTTTGGGGGTGTGTGGCTCGCCAGCCGACCCGAGCTACAGCCCTCCCATGCAATTCCGGTCGGATACCACCGTCACCAAATGCCCCCAAACTTGGCAGGTGCATTATTCGTCGCATATCAATGCCATATGTCCATTTTGGGCCGAAATTCGGGGTCGCATTTTGGGGGTGTGTGGCTCGCCAGCCGACCCGAGCTACAGCCCTCCCATGCAATTCCGGTCGGAATACCACCGTCACCAAATGCCCCCAAACTTGGCAGGTGCATTATTCGTCGCATATCAATGCCATATGTCCATTTTGGGGCCGAAATTCGGGGTCGCATTTTGGGGGTTGTGGCTCGCCAGCCGACCCGAGCTACAGCCCTCCCATGCAATTCCGGTCGGAATACCACCGTCACCAAATGCCCCCAAACTTGGCAGGTGCATTATTCGTCGCATATCAATGCCATATGTCCATTTTGGGGCCGAAATTCGGGGTCGCATTTTGGGGTGTGTGGCTCGCCAGCCGACCCGAGCTACAGCCCTCCCATGCAATTCCGGTCCGGATACCACCGTCACCAAATGCCCCCAAACTTGGCAGGTGC
>BDSI01000268.1:0-55661 GCA_003117195.1 Eudorina sp. 2006-703-Eu-15
CGTGTGCCGTGTGCCGTGTGCCGTGTGCCGTGTGCCGTGTGCCGTGTGCCGTGTGCCGTGTGCCGTGTGCCGTGGGCCGTGTGCCGTGTGCCGTGTGCGTGTGCCGTGTGCCGTGTGCCGTGTGCCGTGTGCCGTGTGCCGTGTGCCGTGTGCCGTGTGCCGTGTGCCGTGTGCCGTGTGCCGTGTGCCGTGTGCGTGTGCCGTGTGCCGTGTGCCGTGTGCCGTGTGCCGTGTGCCGTGTGCCCGTGTGCCGTGTGCCGTGTGTGCCGTGTGCCGTGTGCCGTGTGCCGTGTGCCGTGTGCCGTGTGCCGTGTGCCGTGTGCGTGTGCCGTGTGCCGTGTGCCGTGTATTCCCACGTGACGACGCAGCCCGCCGCTCCGCGCGCCGGCTGACGACAACACACACATACGGGCGGAGTATATATATATACATACACACACACACACACACTTCTTTCCTAAACACGTACTGAAGCACGGGGGGTCCGGCGCCACCACCCCTCGCCCACATTCGACATAATCAGGCAGTTGCAGCGCAAACACGTCGGTGTGTTTGGGATCAACAGCAGCTGCAACGTCACACACACGCCGTCAAAACATATATGGTACGGGCGGGCGGGGTTTTGCCTATCTGCTGAACACATCAAGTGCGAGTGCGCATCAACGGTCCATCACTCGCGCCCTCTGTGGATGGGAATCAAGGTTGAATATCAAGGTTGAATATCAAGTTTGAAAATTAAACACGAACCCAGAACGATGGGAGTGCCGGCGGCGTGTCTTTTCTTTTCCAGCACGGGACGGTAACATAGCCGCCCAACCGTCCGTCTTCTGCCGCCGCCGCCGCCGCCAGGGTGGTCGCATCCACACATTAATAATATATTCGGGATGAACGTCTTTATTTAGAATGACACACAAACATATGCCTGCTTAAGTAACACACACATATGCCCATCGCCGGCCAATACCTACCCGGCGCCGACATAGGGTTCAGGCAGAGTACACAGGCAAAGTACAGAGGCAGAGTACACGCACCCTCTTCATTCGCAGCTCCCTCCTGGTCGCATCCGAGCGCAGTTACCGCCAACAACAACCACATCCAAAGCGAGGGCAGACCGAGCATTCACGCACCCCAACCTCCCCCAGTGACGGACGCGCACGCTCCGTGCCTCCCTCACGGACCGCAGGGCTTCAGTGCTCGAGCTTAGCTTGTTGGGTGCCGTACGATGGCGGCGCTCGCCACCAAACCGTCGTCTGTTTAGGCGGCGGCGTTTGGATCGCAGGTGAATCCAGTTCCGGAGGGGAGTTGCCGCGCCCGCCACTCGCACACATCGCGCCGCGTTGTGGTGTTGAGGTCAAGTGGCCAGGCACGACAGAAGTCCCGTAGCAGCGGCCGGGCGCAATCCCCGTCAGCACTGCATCAGCACGGGTGCCCGGCCTCAGAGCTCCAACCGACAACCGACACCGCACTGGCGACGACCCGTCCGTCCGCAGCCTTTCCTTTCCATGAGATTAGGGTTTAGGGTTGGGAATGGGCAATAATACTCACATACGAGCGTCCTAGGGCGCAGCTACGCGCCTTGCATATGTCACGCACGCCGCCTTAAATAACACCGAAGATAGGACAAAGAACACACCCACGCGCACAAGGAACACCGGTGGGGTGGCGCGGTCGTCTTGCTTTGTTTGCCGCTTGCGCTTTGTCGCCGCACCTTTGGTATGTATAGTGCAGGTTGCCTGGTAAGTCATGGGACTGAGTGGTTCGGGCGGGTGACTCGCACACGCACACATACACGCCCACACACGCATGCGCACACATCCACACACCAAAATTCGCAGGTAAATAGCAAGAGACCAAGGCCGGCGGATGTGTGGCCGATAATGCTGGACAACGCACACAAACCACCTCTTCGTGGTTAATAAACCCACAACCCATCCTTATCCTCCGCGAAACTTATCCGACATCAATCGCATCGTGCAGTCGGGGGTAACACACACACGCGCGCGCGCGCGAGGAATGGACCGCCCCGCACGCGACCTCGCACGCGTTGTGTGTGCAGCGTCCGTATCGCCGAATCCGCGCGCGTAGGACAACACCCCGACGCACGCACCAATACATGCAAGAGTGTCATGACCCCTGGCAGGCCGCCGGTGGATCGATTGCCATGCGTGCTGTGGACCACGGTCAAGAGCACGCACGGCGCGGGGGCCGGCGGCGCGTCACGCACGGACGCCGACGCGACCCTCCACGCAGGCGGCGGCCGGCAGGTAGGCCAGGTGAGTGCCAAGTGCCATGTGCGTGCAAACAGCAGAGTGGTCACCCAGCTACGTGTGCGCGGTAGGTGGCGTGTCGCGCTGGCGCCTCAGCGGGTCTCTTAGCAGGTCTGTACACAAGAATGATGTGCATGGACACAAACCCCACCGCGTTGTGGTGATTCACCCACGCATGCACCCGCGCAAGCACATTATTGTAATTGGCAGTACTCGACGAACTTGAGGTCACGAGCATCGACCAGACAATGCAGCAGTGAATCGGGCCATTGCAGCATTGCGATTTATTGAAGCCACCGACAGAGCCTACACGGCAGGGATGATTCATGACCCTGCCGTCCGGGTCAACCGGGGCCAAGTAGGTTGAGGAAAACTACGGTAAACGGACGTGAACACCACCTAGAGGGACCTAGAGGGCGACGGATGCGTAGGACGCGGGCACGTCACCTGTGCTGAGCCCATGCCCGCCTGATCATCTGCCGCGCCACCGCGCCAGCAGTGAGCTCGTTTCGGGGTGCACTGGCTCGACACCCAACAGGCAGCAGTGGGCCTCGCTACCTACAGTCCTGACGTACACAGCCCCCTGCGTCGCCTCTGCTGGAGGCCGGGCCGGTAAACATATTATGACAGCTAATATCCAACTCTCACGCAAAAGCGTCACACCTCCTGTGCGCCCGTGTCGCCCATCGAATTCGTGAGCTCGCTCGCCCAGCCAGCCAGCTCGCCCAGCCAGCCAGCAAGGCAGCTACTCAATCTCAAGCTCGAGCCCAGCCAGCTGCTCGTGATGACGCCGTACGACAACGTCCCGACGGAGGACGATGAACAGGAGCTGGGACTGATGCCGCTCGTTGCTGTGGCCGGCGGTCGGGCTTCATAGGCGTGGCCTCGCCCTCCGCCGACGCTGCCCCGTGGTGCCACCGCAGCTAGGGCAGCGGTAGCAGCAGCAGCAGCAACAGCAGCAGGACCAGCGGCCATGGCGGCACCGTACCCACCGCCGCTACTAGCCCCCCTCCGCGCAGCGACCCAGCTGCGCGTACCAACGGGCTCCCCACGGTGTCCCGCTGCGAGCCGGCGGCGACAAAGAACGGCGACTCGATCTCCGCTGGTCGCCTCCGCTGCTGCCAGGGGCCGGTGCGCCGTCGTGAGCACGTGAGCATCAGGCGGCACCCCTCCGAACTCCGCGGGCGGTGGCGGCACGACGCTGGCGGCCAGTGGGGCCACGCCGGCCCGCAGGTTCTCGGCTGCTGCGGCAGCAGCAGCGGCAGTCGTGGCGCGGACCCATCCGGTCACGGACTCCGCGCTGGCATGGCTGCACCCGCCGTCGCTGCACCCGTTGCTGCTGCTGCTTTGGCTGCCTTGCTGCCGCCAGCAGGTGCCATCTCCGCCGCCGCAGCGCCCGGCCCGCCGCCGCATCCGCCCTGGGAGCCGCGCCGCCGGCAGCTCGACCCTGCGCCGCCGGCGGGCCGTGCGGGTCAGCCCCTCCCGCGGGGACTATGAGCTCCGGAACCACCTCCGGCGACTGTCCGTCCGCCATGACGCCGCTGTCCGTCTTTGCGGCTACCGTCCAGAGACTGCGTCGGGAGCCGCCGCCGGCGCCGCCGGGCCCCAGGGCAGCAGACAGGCCACCGGAGGCGCCGTAGGACAGTGTCTTGGCGAGGGGCCGCGCCTCCAGGTGCAGCCTCAGCATCGCGCCGAGCTCCTTGGCGGCCTCCGCCGCCGCCGGCCGCCGCAAGGGGTCCACGTCCCAGCACTGCCGCACCAGCTGCCGCAGACGGGGCGGGCAGCGCCGCTTGCTGAGCTGCTCCAGGGGCGGCCGCTCGCCCAGCACGGCAACCTTGTACGCGACTGCCGCGATGGAGCAGCCCTGAGTACAGGAGGGCAGGCACGTATGTAATGAACAATTGTAGGTATGTATGCAAGAGCGGCCGAGGGCAGTCGGTAATGACTCGCGTCCAACCAGTACATACAACCCGTGTTGATTGCATGTCGCGGTACAAAGGTACGGGCATTTTGTGTTTCGGGAAAGATCGCCCCGACCAATCAGGAGAGCGAACCTCGCAATGATCATGATCAGGAGAGCGAACCTCGCAATCTGGAGTTTGAGAAACCAGGCATGCGCGTTCTCTTGCTTCATCCGACCAGGGCGTTCCCCAAACGTGTGGCCTTCCTGGGTGCGTGCTCAAAGCAGGTACAGATAACCGGATACTGATGGGGTGCTGGATCCCGCACTCCCGGCCTCGCTTCCCTGGATCCCGCACTCCCGGCCTCGCTTCCCTGGATCCCGCACTCCCGGCCTCGCTTCCCTGGATCCCGCACTCCCGGCCTCGCTTCCCTGGATCCCGCACCTGCCAGGGCCTTGCGCCTGTCAGCATGGCCCAGATCAGCACCCCCAGGCTGTACATGTCCTGCGCGATGTGGACGGCCGCGAGCAGCAGGTGTCAGGCGATCGACAGAGAGCCATGAGGGCACGAACGCCCTTGCGCACACCGTATGGTACAGCCCAGACCACCAGCACCCCCGGTGTGTCTGAGCTGTTGCTTATGAACCCCCTGATTGAACATATCCTGCGCTCAAAAGTATTATTGATGTGCGCGGTGCGCTAGGGAGCGAAGCAACCCATGCTACGGACGAACGAAGCAGCGGACGGACAAACACACAGCCCAAGGCCTGGGCGTTCTGGGCGGGTTTCTGTCTCATTAAAAACAGAGTCCGCGGCACGGACCCACGGACCCCCCATGCGCGCAGCCCACCGATTGGTGCAGCACGGTGCGCTGAGACGTGTCGTAGCACTCTGCGGGTGTCAGGGGGGTACGGCAGAACAGGACGCGTGTACGCGAAGACCGGTAGGGGCATGCTTGTTAGTGGACACGGAGGTGGGCCCGGGGCGCGGTGCAGGTCCGGCAACGGCGGCCACATCGGCGCATGTTAGCGGACGAGCACGCGGACGGGTAATACCGTGTCTCTTGCGTTGCAGTGCTTGCATTCCGTGACGGCAGGCGGACTCCTTGCGACTCAGCCTTCTTACACACGCACTCCTGTTCGGGCGGAAATCTCGGTGAACACACACTCCTGCCCGCCGAATAACACCGACACCCACCCGAATCCCCCACAGACAACTGTCGAGCTGCACTCCTCTTCTCTCACAGCTCGGTTCTCTTACACACACATACCCTGGTATAAGTATACTGGTGCTTGGTTTGGGTCGGGCGGTTTCTTCTCTAAACACACACCCTGGTGCCCCTGATGCGCTGATGCATCACTCACCCGGGGCCAGATAGTTGGGGGTACCCGCCTCCGGATGCAGAGTGGCCAGGGTGGTGGCGGCTCGGAGGCGGGACAGTCCAAAGTCCTGTATGTGTTGGGGATTCAACCAGGAAGATCCGCCTGAACTGGAGCGGTATGTGTGCGCGCGTGCGTGCGTGTGTGCGTGCGTGTGTACACCGGCACCAGGCAAGGTATCGAAATACGGCAGCTATGGAAGGTTGCACAGCAGCGAAGGCGAGGCGGATACCGTATCTCGTTGTTTTGCTTCCTCCTGCTGCTGCCGACACTCCTGCCCGTCTAGGGCCGCCACTTCCGGGTGGTCTATGACGGTCATACATAAAAACGCTCGCCACGTGCGTGCTCACACACATGGGTTCCTCACATGGCTGAACACACACCGTTGCACCCACCGTCAGCTTGACGACCGGGAAGTCCTCATCCGGATTGTTGATCAGCACGTTGGCGGGCTGCGGGCGTGCGATCGTTCACAGGCAAGGCAGGCGTGTGGTTATCTGATAAACCCGCCCAAACCGGCGGGTGTGTGGTTAACAAAGAAACACGACCGACCGAACCCAGACGTGTGTGTGTGTGTGTGTGCGTGTGTGTGTGTGAATCGTTACATATCTGCCGGGCCGACACTGGCCGGGGGCGCTAACCCGCCCCATACGTGTGTGTGTGTGTGTGTGTGTGTGTGTGTGTGTGTGTGTGTGTGTGTGTGTGTGTGTGTGTGTGTGTGTGTGTGTGTGTGTGTGTGTGTGTGTAGGCGGGCAGAACAGGAGTGCGTGACATGCAAGAGGCAGATTACCGCCGAAAGTGTCAAAGCGCCAGCGCGTGGGCGGGATTACGTCACGGGTGCAGGGGTGCATGGAGCAATGTCACAAGACAACGCGATAGGCGAGACATGGGATGGATATCAGCAGACAGAGAGCAGCATTACGACCCCAGCCAGAGCGGCGAGTAACTGCCATGTTTCCAAGGGGCCGCTTGGAAGCCCAGGCGGGGAGGAGCCCCGGACTGCCTCGCTGGCCGGTGCAGCCAAGTTACACCAGAGTGACTTGGCTGATAGGCTTTGCCGCCGGCTGGGCGTGTCCAGCAGTCTGAGCTGGTGTCACTGGAGGGTCATTCCAACGGCTCTCAGACCGGGGACTACAAGCGAGTATCTGAGTCGGTCCAAGTCCTCTGGTCCAGCGTGCAACGTAACCCCGACGACTGTAACGACGCAGCAACCCATCGGTACCCGGGTTGGCATGGTGCCTTGGCGCGGCATCGCGACGGTACCGTCAGCACGATTGGCAGAGCACGATTGGCACAGGACTGCCCCCGACGAGCCCCCGACCGGCCACCCGCCCTCGTGCGTGTGGGGTCGGTGGGTCCGTGGGTGTAGGAAATTGGCGAGCAGTAGATAACAAAGTCTGCTTGGGTACCGTAATCGCGCACCTTCAGGTCCCGGTGCACGATGGTGGGGTGCAGGTACTCAAGCGCCGCGGCGATCTGGCCGCCAATGTGGAGCACCTGGATGGGCGGGGTGGGCGGGTGGGTGGATGGGCGGGTGGGTGGATGGATGGATGGATGGATGGATGGATGGATGGATGGATGGATGGATGGATGGATGGATGGATGGATGGATGGATGGATGGATGGATGGATGGATGGATGGATGGATGGATGGATGGATGGATGGATGGATGGATGGATGGATGGATGGATGGATGGATGGATGGATGGATGGATGGATGGATGGATGGATGGATGGATGGATGGATGGATGGATGGATGGATGGATGGATGGATGGATGGATGGATGGATGGATGGATGGATGGATGGATGGATGGATGGATGGATGGATGGATGGATGGATGGATGGATGGATGGATGGATGGATGGATGGATGGATGGATGGATGGATGGGTGGAAGGTCAGATGGATGGGCCGTACCGGTAATTTGGCATCGGTGCATAAGCGACGATGACAGCCGATGTCAGGTCCCAGTCTTGCGCGTGGACGAACCAGCTACGGATTACTTGGAATAAAGGAATAAAGGAATAAGTAGGTTAAATCAAATCCTTCTTCCAGTACCGCCGTGCTCCGTCGCGACATGGCTGACCGGCTTCTTCGGGGCCCCTGCAGGGCGCTGCCAGCAGCCTGGGGGACTGTGCCGTCATGCGCCAGCCGGGCCACCACACGCGCGCGTGGTGGCTGCACGCCACCTCATTCCACCCTCCAACGAGGCGACGAGGCCAGCACACATCCAACCTACCCGCCAGCAGCCCAGCTCCACTCCCCCTTCTGTCAGTCAAGACAGCGAAACCGCGAGAAGTACCCTAGTTGACT
Source organism: Eudorina sp. 2006-703-Eu-15 (assembly GCA_003117195.1). Classification (NCBI taxonomy): domain Eukaryota; kingdom Viridiplantae; phylum Chlorophyta; class Chlorophyceae; order Chlamydomonadales; family Volvocaceae; genus Eudorina; species Eudorina sp. 2006-703-Eu-15. The sequence continues at coordinate 7,864 of BDSI01000268.1, forward strand.
CTTAGCTTACCTTTGCCTCTCCCGGCGGAGGAGTCATTTGGATCGGTGGAGATTAAGGCCCTGGGGAAGTGGTACGCAAAGCGTTTGGGGGGCAATGTCCACGAGGAGTGGAAGCTGCATGCGGTGCACAAGCTGGTCAAGCATGCTAAGCAGGCGAAGGCGCAAGCTCTGGGCAAGGGGCCATTGCTTGCACGAGAGTTTTACATGATGGAGGGCGTGTGGCTGAAGCGGCTTGCTCCGTTGGTTTGGAAGCTGGTCCAGATCATGCTGGTCATGCAGCCAGCCAGCGCTGAGGTGGAGCGGGGTTTCAGCGCAATGAACGACATCAAGTCGTGGGAGCGCACCCAGCTCGACCTGAGCACGCTGGATAAGCTCATGCGCGTGAGGTTGTGCGGTCCGGAGATCCGGATCAAGCACCAGTCGGAGGACGACCCACCCTACAAGGAGTTCGATGAGCGCATCCTCCCGTTTGCGATGCAGCACTGGCACAGCAAGAAGCGCTGCGCTGAGCGCAGCTGCCACGGCCCCCGGCCCAAGCGCGCGGCGAAGGGGACTGAGTTCTTCCGTTGTGGTGGCGGGAAAGGAGACTTAGGGGACGTTAAGCATGCTTGCGACGCGAGGCAGGTATCATGCATTGGACTTTCTACTCATAACAACGGCTAACAGAACGGTCAAGAACAATATGAGTGTAACGGTATCCGCAGCCCGAGATATATATATCTCTCGGAGAGATATATATATCTCTCGGAGAGATATATATATCTCTCGGACAGATAAAAACTTCTAATCAGGCAACTGCGAATCTCTGTAGATATGTCGGGCCGTTTCCAGCCGGCAGTATCTCCCCATTGACAGATACTTTCAGCGTTTCGGAGCCAGGTGTATCTCTGGCCGTAGATACTCCCAAAAATAAGATAGCCACCCTGCCCCGGAGGCAGCCCCGGCGCCGGCGGGGCATCGGCATCGGCATCATCGCCCGCCCCTGCTGCAACGGCGGGCGGAGCTACCTGCTCCAAAACCGCACTCGCACTCCTGCCTGCAGCGGCCTCGACGACAAGCGCCGTGTCATCACAGCCGCCGGCGGCAGACCTCCGGCTGCTGCTGCTCCCTGGCTGCGGACCTGCCACGACAGGGCCCCCAGCAAGCACTTCACCTTCGGCCTCGCCACCTTCCTCCGCCTCGTCCTCCTCCTCCCCGCGCCTGCTCCGGGCGCAGCCGCAGCCGCGGCGGCGGCGGCTTCCGCGCTGACCAGCAAGTGCGCGGTCGATGACAACATCTCCTGCTGAGGGGCCCGCACACTCGCCCTGTGCCAGGAGCTCGCCTCTGCCAGGAGCGGCTCCAGGGCCGCGCGCTGACAAGCCGAGGCCCACGCGGACGCCACCAGCTCCTCCACCATCATGACCTTAACCGCAACCCGCTCGCCGCGCCACAGCCCCTCGTACACCCGCCCGAACATGCCCCGGCCCCGGAGCACCGGCAGCAGCGTCACCACATCCGCCGGGGCGCCCTCACCGCTGCCGGCGCCGGCGCCGCCACCCGTGTCGGCGCTGGAACTGGGCGGCGGCAGCTGCGCGACGCCACCATACGGGCCCACGCCGGCGCCCGCGCCCGCGCTGTCCTCGTGCGGCGGGCCGTTGACGTACAGCAGTTGGTGCGGATCCAACCACGGCGCGTGCTGCGCGTGCTGCGCGTGCGGTGCGCCTGCTGCGCGCTGTGGGTTCGGCCCCGCGTGGGGCCCCAGTGCTACCCCCGCCTGGGCCCCAATCAGGGCGGGCATGCCGCCTGCAGTGGGGGAGCCGGGGCCGCAGCCACTGTCCGGGCCGGGCTTCCGCAAAGCACCGGGCCCGACGCCGGCGCCGACGCGTGGCGCTGCCACTTCCTCTCCAGCAGTGCCGCGAAGGAAACCCCCTGTCGCAGCTGAAGGGGGAGGCAGCATCCGGCCTGCCATCGCCCGCGGGTCATCATCCGTGTCACCCCGGCTGGCCATGCCGCCGATCTGGGAGGGCTGAAGAGGTCTGTCAGCGACCTCCCGGCGACGAGGTGACGAGCCGGATGTGGGCGTGGCGGCGGAGGGCATCACCGCCGCCGGCGGACACGGGGCTAGCGCGGGGAGGCGAAGCCCGCGGAGCCCCGACTCAGGCCCCGGAGCTGCACGCGGATGCCCAGCACCAGGTCTGGACGGGTGGGCGTGTAGGACGTGATCACGGCTTCGCCGGGGGCGCAGGGGAGGGCGTGTGGCGCGGTCCGATCGAGGGCAGCCTCTGCGGGGGGCGGTGCATACAGGACAGGGAACAGAGGCTTGCGGAAGGGAGAGCGCGCACAACCAGTCTTTCCATCTTAGATCATTTGCATCAGCGATCGGAGGGTTTACGACAGGCCAGGAAGCTGGGGCGAGCATTTGGGCGCTGTCTATGCATGCCGACGTGCGACCAGTCGACCGGCTGCAGTGAGCGCGTTCCCCCGTGTGCCGCCGTCGCCCCACCACGTGCAGATATAGACGTAGGGTTGGAGGAGCAAAGGGCGCACACACACCCCGGTCGAACCTGCCCGGAGAGTGTTAATCGCACGCATACAGCAGAGAACAACAGGTGGCAGCCAGCCAACCATCGCATTCGTGAGGGAAGCGGGGCCCGCAGGGAGGGAAGAAGACGGGTGACGCGATCTGGCGCGTCACCCGTCTTCTTCCCTCCCTGCGGGCCCCGCTTCCCTCACGAATGCGATGAAGAACTGGCGCCTGGCCTCGCCTGCCTACCTTCACAGCCCTCCCTGCTGTTGCCACAACCAAACGCCGATGCGTCCACCGCGCGAGGCTCAGCCGCCCCCTCGACATCAGGTTCGAAGGGATGCATGAACGCCGCCGCAGCAGCAGCCCCGCCTAGCGCCCCCGCCGAAGCCTTGCCCGCCACCGCCGCCGCGGTGTTTCCTGCCCAGCAGCCCGCCGCCGCCGCCGCCGCCGCTGACGGCAACAGGCCGCCAGTACTGACGGGAAAATGCGGCGCCGAGGCTGCGGCTGGTGCCGCCAAAGCTGCGACCCTTCCCGCTGCCATCTCAGGGAGTGTGGCTGTTGCTGCTGCTGCTGCTGCTGCTGCTTCGCTTGAACCGCTCAGGTGTAAGGATCGATATTGGCGGTTGGAGGCTGCTGTCGCGCCGACGGGGATCTGCGCGCCGACGGGGACGCCGCTCTGCTCGCTCAACAGGACACAAACGACGTTCGCGTACTCGGCGGAGTCCATCAGGACCCCGTCCTTCGGCGTCAGGTGGCTGTTGGTGGACTCCGCGCCGTCGCCGCTGCCGAGGCCCCTCATCAGCGCCCGGGGGCACCCGCACGGGCTGCCGATCATGGCTGCGGCACTGGGGCTGCGCGCCGTCGCACTGGGGATACCGGACGACGGCTTGCGGCGGCGGGTCCCCCGCACAGCGCCGCTGCGCCACACCATCAAGAGGACGGCCAAGAATCCAACCAGCACCACGGCTGCGCGCAATGGCATACAGGGGGTAGGGCGCGAGTAGAGGAGGGGGGAGGGGGGTCGTCGCGAGAGCGGGCCGCGTGTGGCCGGGAGAATGCAAGGTGCGGCTCCTGCCTGTGAGCTTCAAGGTACAACACGCCGCGGATGCGCAGGTGGCGGCGGGTTGTAGCTGTACTGGAGGGGCGTGTGAGGGCCGTGTGTGCCGGGTTTCATGCACATCCGCGCCGAGCCGCCTCCGCCCTCGCCGCCCAGCCCCAGCCGCCTCCGCCCTCGACGCCCAGCCCCAGCCGCCTCCGCCCTCGCCGCCCAACCCCAGCCGCCTCCGCCCTCGACGCCCAGCCCCCAGCCGCCTCGACGCCCAGCCCCCAGCCGCCTCCGCCCTCGCCGCCTCGCCGCCCAGCCCCAGCCGCCTCCGCCCACGACGCCCAGCCCCAGCCGCCTCCGCCCTCGCCGCCCAGCCCCAGCCGCCTCCGCCCTCGACGCCCAGCCCCAGCCGCCCCCCTTCGACGCCCAGCCCCCAGCCGCCTCCGCCCTCGACGCCCAGCCCCAGCCGCCTCCGCCCTCGACGCCCAGCCTCCAGCCGCGTCCGCCCTCGCCACTCAGCCCCGTCCCTTAAACTATGTGCCACGCAACGGTGATTGTGTAAACCTTTCCTTATCGCGCAACATCTGGTTGCTAACCGTGGTGCGTGTGCGTGTGTTCAGCATTGAAACCCGCCCGCCCCGGAACAATAGCCCCAGCCCCAACCCATGGACGCAGCGCACCTCCCACGACAGACGCAACCACGACGCCGGCTATCAACCCCGTTGCGGGGTCGCGTCCGCCGCCGCGCGGGGCCTCCGGCTGCTGCAACGGCGGCGGTGGCGGCGGCCGCGGCTGCTGCGGCTGCGGCGGCGGCGGTGGCAACCAGTACGCATCTGCCAGCAGCAACGTCTCGCAGCCGATCTCAGTGAACCTTGACATGCAGTCATACGGAAACAGGTCACCGCAGAGGGAAAACGTGCTGAGCAGATGCACCTGCGCGGCGACAGCGGCCATTAGGGAACGTGTCAAGAACATGTGGACGGCACGACAAGATGGATTTGGCGCTCGTTTGTTTTTACCGGGTGTTTCACTACCAGCTAGCTAGCTAGCTAGCTAGCAACCTAGCTAGCTGTCTTGGAACCAACCGGGTTTGGATGCTTCGTTCACTGCTGCTGCTTGGGTTGGTTCCCGCGCGCCGGACGAGCGCCGGATCCAGAGATCTGCCGTACGCGCACGTCTTGAGGATCTTGAGGGATCCGGGTCCATGCCTTGCAATGCACATGCGCAGTCAGTTGGCCAAGACTGGACCCAAGAAGTGACCCGCGGGTGTGCGGGACTGCGTGAGTGGCCCCAACGTACAACGTACCAGGTAACCGCTGGGACTGGGCCTCGTCGTGATGTTCAGGTCCAGTGCGAGGACCCCAAAATCGATGAAATGGGAGGTCCGCGGCCAACAGCGCTCCAGGGGAGGCGCGGCGCTGTCGTTACGGCACTGTGTTGTGAGGCCCGTGACGGCGGGAGGCCAGGGCACGGCAGGCGTCTCGTAGCTGTTGTTTCCCGCCGGCAGCAGCGAAGGCGGCCGCGGCACGGTGCGGGCGAACGACCTGGGTGCACGTGACGGCGAATTCGTTGACCGCGTGGTTTCAGTCCACGCACAAGTAGGGGCGTAGCGGCGTACAGGCATCGAATGCCGAGAACCAGTGACTGTGATTCATACATGTATGTACATGTATGTACATATGGGTTGTTCGAAGACAGGCAGCGCGCTTGGGAGTCAGAGCTCAGCTCAGGTAGGGTTTCTTTCCCCGCCCTGCAAGCGTCGCCACCGGCGGCGCCTACCTACACCGCTGAGCGTGTGTGCTTAGGATTCAGCGCGGCCTCCCCTTGCCTCTACCTTTATTTCTTCTTTCAATTTATCCCCTTGCCTCTACCAGTTTCCTGGACCCGCCCCCCGCCTGCGTCTCCTGTGCGGGAGTGAGGCGCTCACACCCAAACGGAACACCCCCTAGTGAGGTCCTCACCCCCCGACTTCAGGAGGTGAGCAGTAGCGGTACGTGATTGCGCAGTTTCTGAGGACCAGGATGGACGTCGACGAGTACGGATCTGTCACGTTGGGTTTCGGAGCGATGATATCCAGGCCGGGCAGCCGCGTGGGGGACCCTGTGCGCCAGTTCACCAGCACCACAGCCGCGAAGGTGAACGTGACGTTGTCGTGGAGGCGGATCTGTACGACGAACGTTGTAGGTGTGGACCGGCGATGGGCGGCGGGCGGGGCCGGGCGGGGGCGGGGCCGGGAGGGGAAGCAGGGCTAGATGAAATTCAGTTGACACGTGGTCGTTGGTTGGTTAGTTCTGGGTGCACGGTTGCGTTCCAAATACGGCAGATACGGTGTGGGGGTCAAGACGGGGATCAATGACGCACACGACATTTCTGGTCAACCAGCGCAGGACAGGGTGGCAATGGACGGGGCTCGGAGCCCGCAGAGGCATGCCCGCATCAGCGATCCGAATGTCGCTGGTTGCTAGCGTGTCTGTAGGTGGGGGCATGCAGTCGCTGCCGGTTATGCTTGGTTCCCGTGCGCCCAGGCTCTGCTGCTACGCGAAGAGCTGGGCGGACAGCGGCGGCAATCATACCCTGCATGCTTTCCATATATGTACTGCCGTCGTGTGGTGCATTTCGTGAGTGCCACATGCTGTACACGTACAGCGTGGTGTGCCAGACCCGCGCATTCACGGATGTGTGGGCCACCGGGAATGCGTTCCTACCAAGCTAATACGGACGGCATGTGTGTGTGTGTGTGTGTGTGTGTGTGTGTGTGTGTGTGTGTGTGTGTGTGTGTGTGTGTGTGTGTGTGTGTGTGTGTGTGTGTGTGTGTGTGTGTGTGTGTGTGTGTGTGTGTGTGTGTGTGTGTGTGTGTGTGTGTGTGTGTGTGTGTGTGTGTGTGTGTGTGTGTGTGTGTGTGTGTGTGTGTGTGTGTGTGTGTGTGTGTGTGTGTGTGTGTGTGTGTGTGTGTGTGTGTGTGTGTGTGTGTGTGTGTGTGTGTGTGTGTGTGTGTGTGTGTGTGTGTGTGTGTGTGTGTGTGTGTGTGTGTGTGTGTGTGTGTGTGTGTGTGTGTGTGTGTGTGCAGAGAAACGCTCACATAATTGCCCGTATGTGTATATAATGCACCCCCCAATGCCCGATCCATACAGTAACAAATGTCTGCGGCGTGTGTGTGGGGGTGTGGGTGTGGGTGTGGACCATCCCAGCAGGGGCAGGCGAAGCCAACCGCATCCGTACTTACGTACGATTGCAGGAAGCCCAGGTCAAGGGTTAATGGCTTCGATATTGAAGGACCCGCGATGGTCAGGTTTCGTATCAGGTCGATTGGGGGCGACGGGCAGCCCGCTGCTGACCAATGGCTGGCCGTGAGCGCCACATCTGTGTCGAGAAGCGCAGAGCGCACGCTGCCATTGCAGATAGCCGCAAAAAGGCATGTGCCATTGCGACACCTCACGGTCCTAGCAGGGTCGTTTTCTGGTCGCTGCCAGGCGTCGTTGTATGGTGACGTTGGCGGGCCAACCGACTCAGTCTGACATGATGTTATACAGAGCCAGGCTATCACAAATGCGGTTTTAAGCGCATGCCTACTGCGCAGAGTGCCAGCCGCGGACACTGCACCGCAAAGCATCAGACTTTGAGCGTGGTGCGTCCAGGATTCTAACAGATTTGATTCCGTCGCATATGATACAAGGTGAAAGGTCAGGATGAACAGCAGATATTGGTTTAGCTATGTTTCCAGTGTCCGAACGAGAAACCGTGATAACTCAAACATGCGTCACTTTGATCTACTATACGCGGCATCTGTCAAGGAAAAGCTGATGCGATCCCAAATTGTCTGGTCGCACTCTCCAACAAATCCCTCTGGACGAATTCTTCCCATACGTACAGGTACGTACCGAGTAACAACGAGCACGAGCACGTACCCCAGCTGTAGCAAGGTTGTGTGTGCACAAACCGTAAGTAGACAAACACATAACAGATATCAATAGCATTAGGGGTCTGAGTCACAGCAGTCACAGCAGATCCCATTGAAGACCAGATTTGATTCACGCTCCCAGACCTTCAGTCACTCCGTACTGCGGACTGCGGCTTGTGCGGAGATGAAATGTGATAAACTGGGGTTATTTTCGGAGATTTACACATGCCTGTGTGGTATCCTGTGGAAAGATCAATGCATGCTTTTGACTGTACGTTAATCAATGCGATGTCGCATCTCCGCTTCCCATTACTAGGGCCAAATATCATCAATCAGTAATGTTATAAGCGCTGCATGCACTAGTCAACATCACGGGCATCGTGATACCTTCTGGCATCCAAGCGAATGTACTATGTATTTATGTACAGGCTAGCACGTGGCACACTGAAACCCTTCACCCACACAGCACCGGCTGACAAGTGGCACATAGACGTACGTACTGAGGTTCAACCCGTCTCTCGCCCCTACGACAAGCCAAGTTACTCAGATGGTGGCCCTTGGCGATTTCCAGGGTTGCATTGGAGAGACACAACGTGGGCGAGGAAACCGTGGGCGACGCTTCCCTCTGCCGGAAGATGGATGGGATGCAGCTGGAGGGGCGGTTTCCCACCCAACCTGTGCGGGATCGGCCCTGCTGTCCCCATACGTTCCCATATCTAGTTCATACTGTCCTTGCTTAGAATGAAAGGGGTGCGTGTGGCACTGCGTGCGACTTGCCAAACATACACGTCGTACGGTCGCGTGCCGGGGGACCCCTTGCAGTCGGGACGACCGAATGCCTGCCGTTGTGCCGTACAACAATAAGTACGTACGTCAACGTACAACTGACCAGAACTGCATGCATCGGGACGAACCGCCAGCGGTGCCAGACACCGTCGCCGGCCCGAACCACGGTGCAGGGGACCGCGCGGCTGCTTCCGGTTGTCTGTCTGCGGTATCTGTATCGGTCTCCTGCTGCCTCGCGCGCGCGTCACATCCAGGCTCAATCCCGGCGGGTTCCCACTGGCCAGCCCAGCAAGCATGCGCGCTCGCTCACACCTGTCACGTGTATGAATGAATGAATGAGTGAATGAATGAATGAGTGATACAGCGGACCCCAAAAGGATCAACGTGTATGTCACACATGCTTGAATGAATGAACGTTAAATGCTTGTCACCCGCTGGCTGGTAGTGAGCCCCAACCTGCAGGCTGGCTAACCCGAAAGCTGCACCACAGCACCCGAAAGAAGGAAAGGGCGGAAACAGCAGGCGGGTGGGCGAGACCTGCACCTCCAGCCAACCAACAAAATCAACTTACCAGGGAAACCCTCTGGGCAGTGGCTCAGGGGGCCCCAGCTCAAGCCCAAGGGACCCTGGGGCGACACAAGGGCGCAAAACACCAGAGGTAAAACGGTGACGAAGAGCCCTCGGAACGGGACGCTTGCCACACACAGAGACGCGGGCAACTAGCTAGCAACCGGAACGGAAGGAGGGAGCACAGACCAGTAAGGGGACGAGGGAGCACAGGCCAACAAGGCGACGAGGGAGCACAGGCCAGTAAGGGGACCGGCACTTCGGCACGCAACACGAGATACGCTTACGACCTACTCGGAGGTTCAGCGGCTGCACACATATGCGCACGAGGAGCGAGGTCACACAGCGCAGTTAGCGCTAACACGCACAGCCCCTCCATGCGCGGGGGCGGGGGCGGGCGCGGGACGGCCCTCACTGCTCACGAGCACGGCGGGACACAGTGTGACACACGTGGAAGGCCGCTGGCCCTGTCGCAAGTAGTTGCTTGAGGCGCACTGCGACCCCCCCTGGAGTCTGTCGCGAAGGCGGCTGCCTCTGACGCAGCTGGGGGCGAACGACTCCACCCAAGGACCGCGGGGGGTTGACAAGGCCGCGCGACCCGGGCACCCTCGACAGCCGCTAAAAAGGTGGCCTCTGGACCGAGGGCGGCGCCCACCCACATGACCCGCCGGGTCCCTGCGCTGCACGCTACCAATAGAGACGCGCCCCGCCCGCAGGCGTAAACGCCAGGCGCTGGCTTCCCGCTGTGGCCCCGCATTCCTCGCACCCGCCACCTGCCGCGCCCGTTCCCACACGCCCAGCAGAGAGGCGAGCACGACTACGCTCGTGCACGCACGCACCGCAGGCAACCGCCCCAAGGGCAAGCCCTTCCCGGAGAACGAACAGTTGGCAGACAACATGGGAAGGAAAAGAAGCAAGCCACAGTCGGCGGCCGGCACTGGCTGCTCCCTGCTGCTAAGCTCCCAAAGCGAAATCCTCGGGCCCGAGCGATGACAGCGACACCTTCCACACGCTTCCTAGCGCGCCCCCAAAGACACGCCCCTTAGCGCCTTTGGCCCTCCCTCCCGCGCGCATTCTCTGCCAGGGTCATCCCCGCCCGCTGCGTCCCCTCCCTACCCTCACGGCTGTGTCTGGTCAAGAGCTCTTCCGGCGCTGCGCACGAGCGGTCGAGCGCACCGCACTTGGCCCCCTGCCGCGTGCAACCGCCCGGATGGGATGCTGCAAACTTGCCCAGACCCAGCCGCGGCGCACGGGCAGGGCGGAGGGGGAATCAAACGAAAAAGACCAGACACACCCAGTCCCGACGCAAATGCTTGACAGCGATAATGGGCGGGGAACACCGACCGCTGATAAGGATCGCAGCGGCGCCCCTAGGCCCCCGGCCGCGTGTACGGTCCAGCGCCGACACTGCCGCTGCCCTGTCGGCCGTCACCGCCATCTCATCCGCCTAACGGAAGCGGTTGACATTCGCGGCTGTGAGCGGGGGCGCTGTTTCGCCGGTCGGGCCCAGAGCTTCTCGCACACAGTCGCCCAGCGTCTGCACGCGTCCTTCACTGGCAGGGCCCCCCCCTGCAGCTGCGTCGCCTGGCTGACAGCCAAACCCCTGGGAACCTGCCAACATAAGCGCACCGAAGACCCGCCCCGGGCCCGCATAACTAGCGAACAGCAGCTTCGATGTATGAATGCGTGATTACATGCATGGATGAACGCATGGGGCGAGAATGTACGACTCGCCGTGCAAATTCCATTGGCCGTTGGTCGTTGTTTGAGTGCCGTTGGCCCCTTAGCCGGGCCGACCACAGCTTATGGGGAACGCGAGGCTTCGTCCATTCAGTGTTTATGAATGAATGATTGGTACTTACAGGGGACCTCGATGTGTCCGCCCGCGCCCGGCGCACCATGGCTTTAGCAATTGGTGCCTCCGCGTGCGTGATTGAGTGGTTGTGTTGGCGGTTATGGTTGGTTCTTTTTGGGTTTCACGGCGTTGGCGTGTCACCGCGGGCGTCTCGTGTTTTGTCGGCTGGGCCCCGTTGGAGGGAGGAGGTCGGCACCAATCATCCCTTTCGACAGTAAATAAGGCCTACGAAGGTTCCTACCCAAATGGGGATTCTGGGTGACGCCAGGAGGAACCTCAGCTGTACCTTGACCACAGGTCGCACGTAGCAACGACCGCTCAACGACCAACGAGGCCCCGCCGCATCGTAACAACGCTCCGGACAGAAGCATTGGAAAGACTGTTATCTATCAATCCATGGGCCCTGGATTTTGCAGGTCTACAGCCTGCACATGTGATAACTGATCAGTCATCACTCATCAGTGAGTCACCGTCAGTGACAGTTTGAGCGGTTGTCGTCGTTGTACATTGTACGAGTCCGCTTGAAGGGATGTCTTGACGTGATGAAATCCACGATTATTGTAGCTGAAATTTATGGGGTCGAAAATAATATTTAGTGGGCAATAATACACTGTTTTTTGGTTTTTTGGATTTTTTGTTCAAGAAGTAACGCCGGCGTCAACTTCAGACTAGCATCTATGGAGCACCATTTTTAAATCCCATAATGAATAGGACAACTCATCACTTTAGAGTGAGTTTTCCCTATGGATGCTGCAGAACAAGTGACTGTGCAATTTCGAGTTGTTTCAGGAGCTCAGGTAAGAAGATATTGTATCGCTTAAGAATTGAGCCACTAGCGGAAGCTGTTGACAGCCGACCAACCTGTTTCCAACCGCCGAATTTTTGTTTTTTCTCAAATCAACAGTTCCCCCGGACAAACTTCATTGGGTGAGTGTAAACTACCACAAATTCGCCATAGTTTCGCTTGAAAAAGCTAAATTCGACCGTGTTACTCACAACAAGTGTCGTACCTCGGAACACACAATCATTAGACGGCAATAGTGATGATGGAAACGTTTACCTGTAGGGTTGAGCTCACTTTCTAGGTGCCGTGGACTGCATTCAGGTGGCGGGCGGAGTTTTGTCACGCCACGGGTCATGGGTCCTCGCCGTATACAGGGATGCCTCGGTGACATGTGGGTGATATATGTGCGAATACGCACCCGGCACATCACACCACCAGTACTGACACGTCTACAGCCGAACTATCCTATGTTCCATCCCTAATGTCGCGCATCCGAACACCCACAGCTCCATTGACCCGTACATCCGCGTTCTCCTGGATGGCACCATCCTCGGGGAGACGCGCCACTTCCGAAACCAGCAGGACCCCGTCTGGGAGGAGGTAAGCCACGCCTCGGCCAACTTTAGCGCCACGCCCCCAGCCCCGGCCCCAGGCTGGCCCACTACGTGCACAAGGGGGCCTGAGCGCACTGCGGGGCCCTTAAGGCATCTTGCAGGCGCGCCAGCGTTCCAACGACGCCCTGTCAGGAGGCCCCGCCGGGATCACCGCCAGGGGGCCAGGGCGTCAAGACCAGCGACGTCCGATGGATGGCCACTTACATACCCTAGACCCTGTGCACGTGTCGGCATCTGACCTGGGGCCACGCCCTACCCGCCGTGCACGTGCGGCATGCACGTGTGACATGCACGGCAGATGCTCATACCGTAACATGTACGCGTGTCCCCTGTCGACGTGGACCGGAGATTTGTCATCAGCCCGAAGGAAATCTGTGTAGATCATCAGTGTAGATCATCAGCCCGAAACCCCACCTGGCAGTCCATGGCAGCCTCTGGCAGTCCATGCGCGACGGTTCGCGGTGCACTGCACAGGCCCGCCCTCGGTTGGCCCGCCCTTGGTTGGCCCGCCCTCGGTTGGCCTGCCCTCGGTTGGCCCGCCCTCGGTTGGCCCGCCTTGGCGTGCGTGTTTGTATCTTGTTCGTTCGTGCGGCAGTCTTTCTTCCATCCGGCAGCCCGTCTCGTGTGCGGCTCCCCCGCCCCCCGCCCCCTCATTGCGTGTCACGATGTCATTGCGTGTCCTCGCCCTCCCCTCATTGTTACATTACGGTCGCAACACTTGTCCTTGGGCGCTTTCCTTTCCCTCCTGCCGCTGGCTGCGTCGCATGCAGGACTTCTACTTCGATGCCGATCGTGACTCGTACGGCTGCCTGAACGGCGTGCTGCGGCTCGAGCTGTACGACGAGAATCGCGCCCGCCAGGACGAGCTGGTGGGCTACGTGCAAATCGACCTGTCGGGGATCCCCGCCGAGACGTTTGACCCGTCCGCGAAGCAGCAGATTGAGTATTACGACTACGACCTGATCTATCAGGTGCGATTTGCCGGGGTGAGGGGGGCCATTGCCGCCAAAGGACCTCTCACATCCTCCGCGACGCTCATATGCTTAGTGGGATAGTGGCGCAATACGGATTTGTTGGCTCACCAAATTGATTGCGCACACTCCTATAGCTTATCAAGGTAACGAGTGCCCAAGAGATGGAGCGCAGCCCCCATTCCTTTCGGAAAGAATGACCCGCCCAAGGCGCATCGATCCGGCGTGTCGTTGACTTGCTCATTTGTCGTTTCCTGCCTGCCGGTCTTACCTCTCCCTACGCCTGTCCTACCTCTCCCTACGCCTGTCCTACCTCTCCCTACGCCTGTCCTACCTCTGTCTGCGCCTGTCCTACTTCGGCCTGCGCCTGTCCTCTCAGGATGCCAAGCGCGGCGAGAAGCTGTCCCGACAGGGCCTCTCGCCGCGCCTCTCGGTGGCCTTCCTGGGCAGCATCCCCTCCTGGAGCGCCCTGGTGGCTCGGCTGAGTGGGTACGAGGAGGAGGTGGGGCTGCTGGTGGATGAGGACAGCCGCCAGGTGGGTCGGCAGGGAAGGAAGGGGCGCAGCAGGGAAGGGGGATATAGGAAATTGGTGAGTCATATTTTACACTGCGCTGCTGCCAGTGCAAACATCCGATGAAGACTCGACTGTACCAGGAACTGCAGCGAAGTGTCGAGGGAAGGGGGAGGACGTGTGTCGCATGGGCACATGGCGCAGCAGGGATAAAGAAAGGCAACTCACCAGAAGGCCCGCCCGTTGTTGTGTATAATTCGATGAACGTCATCTCGGGTAAGTTTGGTCGAACGATAGACCCACCCGACCCGACCCGATCCCACCCGACCCCACCCGACCCCACCCGACCGGACTGAACAACGAGGGCGAGGCGTATGCGCGCGGTTTCGGGTGTGGGATATCGACACGTCGCCACTCCCCCACCGCACTACACCGCCCTTGCAATGTTGCAAACAAAAATGCTGCGCAGCTGTTCGTACCTTTGCCGGACGGAGAGGGGGCGGCCTTGTACGGCGGGATACAGTACCTGCTGCCTCGCGCCGTACACTTCAAGTTGGTGACCACCAGCAAGCACCACGCGGGGCTGCACCTGGACTTCAAGTGGGTGCGGGAAGGGGGGGAAGGGCCGGGGAGGGGAGGGGAGGGTCGGGTTGTGGGATCGTGTTGGGTCGGGTCGTGAAGTCGGGTCGGGGAGGGGCGGGTCGGGTCTGCTTGCTGCAATCTGCCGCCCGGCTTGCGACCTTCCGCCCTCCTCCTCTCTACCCCTCTCCCCCGGAGCACAGCTGACGGCGCCGTCGTCCTTGAGTACGCAAACACATACCACCGGGCCTGGGTGGTTATGGGTGGGCTTTTCATTAAACACAAAACACATACACACAAACGCTTAACCCGGGCACCGCCGTGCCCACTGTACGGCACGCACTCCTGCCCGCCTGCCGATCAACGCACATACACGCGCCTCCCGCACACATCCTCAGAAACCCCTGGAGCCGAGTCCTCCGCACCCTTCTCCGCCTCTCAGGTGCTCCAAGGCCCGCAGCCTGCGGGTGGAACGAGTCAGCTACCACCAGCGGCGGAGGCGGCTGATCAAGGGGCTGCGGGTGCATGCGGAGGCGACCCTCACCAACCTGCCCCTGTGCACCGACCTCAGAAAGTGGGCGAGGGAGGATGCTGGCAGGGAGGGAGGGAGGGTGGGAAGAAGAAATCTAGGGTACAAGGGGCTGCGGCGGCGTCAGCCAACCGGACAACTACTACGCAATCGGTGATTGTTTCGCGATTTCGCTGTCCTTACTGACAAAAAGGAGTGCTGCCTCCCTGCCTGCTTTCCGCCATGTCTTCCGGCCTCCTCACCGCCTCACCGCCTCCCTCTCCCCGCGGCCTCCCCCACAGGCTGCAGCTGGTGGCGTCCAAGCGCCGCGCCACCGCCCACCACCTCGTGGCGGAATCCCTGGAGCGGTCCGGGTTCCCCGCGGAGGCCATCGGCGCCTCTCTCACCTACAAGCGCGTCTCCAGGGCCATGCCGGACGCGCGCCAGGACCTCGACGTCAGCTGCCTGTTCCTGCCGCTCGGCACCAAGCCCCACGGCGTGATGCTGCAGTTGGACTTTCGGGCGGGCGCGGAGGGCGCGAGCTTGCTGGCGACGTCGCTACACGGCGGCGGCTCGCAGGCTCGTCCGGCGCTGCGGGCGCTGACCCTGAAGAGCCGGGCGGAGGCGCAGGGACAAGGTGGGGCCGTGGGGGCGTAGACGGGGTTTTGATGGTGTAGACGGGGCGACGGGGGCGACGGGGAACGGTGATCGGGGTTTGTCGACGGGGTATTGTAGGGAGAGCGACCGTGCAATGATGGGGCAGGGCAGGGGCTCCAGGCAGGGGGGGGGCCTGGAGCGCGGCGAGGCGGCGGCGGGGAGGACGGCTTGGGCGATGCTCTTTGAGATGGGCGGAGATGACGGCAGCAAGGGTGGAGGAGCGGTTGGAGGCATGGAGGACCCGGCTGGAGGGGTACCCCGGGTACGACCGTATCTGTGTGGTTGGCGACATCTCCCGCCGTGACAACCACACCGCACGGTAAGGAAGAGCGAACCAGGATCGTAGGTCGGGCAGCGCGGGGGGCAGTGGCGAGGGTCAGTGCGAGGGGGCAGTGCTGTGAAGTACGGAGGGGAGGGGCAGGGAGGGCCAGCTCTTCAGGGGTGCTTCAGATGTACTCGCCGCGGGCTGCTGTCCACGTGCCGATGCCGCCTCCTCCTCTTCCTCCCCCTGCTCCTGTTCCTGCTCCTCCTCCTCCTCCTCTTCTCCGCCCAACCCGTGTATCTGTTCCGGTGTGCCGGCCTCCCGGGGTGGGCGGCTCCCCGGATCGGCCGTGGCCGTGATTTGTCGTCCGGGCCGCAGGCGGCCACGTGGTGTACGACTTTCTGACGACCGGGTGCGAGAGCACCGCCACCGTCACTGAGACGTTTAGGAAGGCGGTCAAGGTCCTGGGGGGGGACTACCAGGTGGGGCCGGGAGGGGGCCGGGGAGAGGGCTACCGCCCGCGAAGTCACCATTCTTTGGATGACCTTTTCAGGTTCCGCTGTCTTGACTGACATGGTGCGGGAGAGGGCGGGGGAGGCGGCTGTCCTGCTCGACCCATCCCGGCGGTGCCCAGCGCCGCCCAGGGGCCTGGGAGTGACCCACCACGCATGGTCATCTCCAACCCTTTGTTCAACCACCCAGCCGCCAAGTCATGTTTGCGTCAATTCCTGCGGCGGACTGAGGCCCTCCCCGGCCCTCCCCGGCCCTCCCCGGCCCTCCCCAGCCCTCCCCGGCCCTCTCCTTTGTTGACCCCCCCAGTGCGTCTGCGCCTCGGAGCTGCCCGGCGCCCTGGACGAGCAGCGCCCCGACGTCTTCGCCAGCGCCGCCCTCGTGGCCTATTCCCTCGAGGTGCGACCCGCACCCGCACCCGCACCCGCACCCGCAACCCCCAGCCCATATCTATATGTATATGTATTATATACATATACATATTTATAATACATGTCATTCACACGCATTTCCTGGCCTGCGCCCTTGTTCGCGGTGGACGGTGGGTACACTTTGACTGCAGGCGGACCCCATCACGTCGTGTCGCTTCTCGGAGCTGTTTGAGGTGCGACTGCTGGGGCGCGAGGGCGGTGGGCGGTGGGCGGGGGTTGTACGGCGGAACAAAACCCAAATCGAACCCCCGGGAGGCGAGTTCGATGTGTACGGTGATTAGAGAAGGTACCCGCCCGACCCAAACCAAGTACCGCGAGGTTTATGTGTGCGGTGATCGAACATGCACGGGGTGATGAAGAGGGTTCGGGTAAGAGGGGCGCGGAGACAGGCCAGGGATCCGGGGAAGAGGATGCGCCTTTGCGCCGCTTTTGCACACCTACCTTTGCCGATCCCCTTGCCCTGCCCTTCGCTCCCCCGGCCCCTGCCTCTGCCCCTGCGGACCCCGTCCCCGCCCCCGCAATCCTGCCTGCCAGCCGCCCCCGCCCGAGCCCGAGCCCGAGGAGGGCAACCTGCTGGACGCGCTGGACCCCAACGGCATTCCGCATAGCATGGGCTCGGTGGCCGTGATGGTGGCGGCGCAGGGCGGGAAGGTAGGGGATGAGGATGAAGATTGCAGCAGCGGAAATGGCAGGATAAGACGTGAGACAGGATGCCGGTGGCGACCGATGGTTGTTGTGTTTTTCCGCCGGTGGCGAGTCAGGAGTGCAGGGTCCTGCGTGGGGTGTGGCTGCGCCGTTCGGGCCTGGCGCTGGTCATCAGGGGCTGCTGGCCCTGCCTTGGCGGAACGAGCGGCGAGAAGCGCTCTCCTCTGTTTGGGGGGGGGAGAGAGCAGGGCGAACGACCGCCGAAGCACTTTCCGCCGAAGCGCTTCCCCAACCCCTTTCTCCTCCCCTCCTCCTCCTGATCCTCCCGCTCCCCTCCCCCTCGTCTACCAATTTCCTACATCCTCCCCCCTCCTCCTAATCCTCCTCCTGTCCAGATGTTGGGCAAGGTGGTGGACCAGATCGGGGACCTGGTGGGTAACATCAAGGACATGAGCATAGGCGGTCTGGGGGGCGGAGGCGCCGCCAACGGCGCCGGCAACAAGAACAGTGACGGCGGCGGCGGCGGCGGTGGCGTGGAGGATGATGGCGGTGGTGGCGGCGGCACGAGTGCGGGTGCGACAGTGCTGCGGGCGATTCGGGCGCCGCTCAAGGTGAAATTGGGCTGGGTACAGGATGGGTACGGCGTTGGGTACGACGTTTTCCTTAGGAGCGGGTCGACGGTGTAATAGAAAGGTCAATAATTCCTCAAGGAAGTCTGTTTATGTTCCAATGGGAGCAAGGAGGCGGTATGGTGGTGTGATGATATGCCATACGTGATGCCGTGTGCCGTCTGCCGTCGGCATGCTCGGGTGTGCGTCTGGGGGGCATGCCAAGGTAATCCTGGATGCGTACGGTACGACACCGTTTCACTGCAGTACTCCCAACCTCTTGCCAGAGACCGTTCCCCGCCTACCCGAACCGTCTGCGCCGGCTGAGTCCGATCCCCAACCGCCGTTTGCGTCATGAACCGGCACCCGACAGCTGTTCCGCAAGGACGCCAGCGGCGGCAGCGGTGGCGCGACCAGCAGATTTGCCGAGGCCGCCGGCAGGCCGGCCGGCCCGCACAGTGGCAGCGGCCGGGGCTTGCAGGGCGGGAGCAGCGGCGGCGGCGGCAGCAAGGGCGGGCGCGCCGAGGGAGACCGAAGCAACCCCTCCAGCGGTCAACGAGAGAGGCTTGCGAATGCCCACAGCGGCGCCAGCAGCGTCGGTGCGAGTGTGCGAGGCAGGGGCGGCGGTGGCGGGGGCGGTGGCGGCGGGGGCGGCGGCGGTGGCGGAAGCAACTTTGGCAGCGGCCGCGAGCGATCCGGGGCGCCCAGCAGCATTCGGGAGCGCGACAGGGAGCTCGGCGGCGGCGGCAGCGGAAACAGCAGAGCAGCGCCGTACCGGTCGTACGACGACGAGTATGGTGACGACGACAGCGATGGGTACCGATGACACCCTGGGTGATGACGTGCCGGCATTGTGCGGTGCGTTTCGTTGTACGGCACCGGGGAATGGGTTCAGGGCAGGGAGGGCTCCTGCTCGGCAGCCGCGTGTGTGTTTGTAGGTTTGTCTTTGTGTTCGCGGCTGTGGCGCTTGCGTTCATTGTGTGTATTTGTGTTTATGGCTGTGCGTTTCGTGTGTAACATGGAGCAGCCCACCCATGACCGCCCGCTTTTCGTGTGTGTTTGTGTCACGTGTCACGAATACAAATGGCGACCGGACCGTGCCTGACGATGTGGGGATTTCCCGCCAAGGTGTCGTACGCCTGTATGTACTGCTGTACTGCATGTCTGTGGATGGGTCGTGTGGACCGGAGGGAGCCATCGACAGGCGGTTCGGACCGGGTACGGCGTGCGGACTCCGGGGGATTGTGTTCAGGTGGTATCGGCCCGGGACACGTCGCGGGGCAACGTGGCGGGGTGCAGGGAGGCGTCAGACGTCAACGCGGTTTCCAAGCCGCGGGCGCCCAGGAGGCTGCGATGCTGTTGACACCACACGGGTATGCGACATAAGCACGTGATGTGACAAACAGGAATTGAAGGGGGGGGCGCGGCCCGCTGTGTGGAATTACGTTACCCCAGGAATTTTACATTTCATAAACATGTGGTATCGATTCACGCGCATGGTTCCGGAGCGGACTGGGAGCGGGGGCATATTAGGTAATGGGCTCGAAGTGGGGATTCTTTGTAGGTGTCGGTGGCATCCTGCTAGCTAGATAAGAGGGACAGCAGGGCTTGAATCGGAGGCAGGTGGGCGTGGATGTGTGGCAGCTGGTTTGGATACGTGTGCGCCCAGGGGGGGGGCTGAGGGCGGGGTGACATGCCGGGTTGGCTGAGCCGCACGCTGCTGCGATGACTCGGGGGTCCCCTGCGGCTCCCGTCACCGCCCTGTGTATGGGCCCTGTGTATGGGTCTGATCGCCTGGATCAAACCCGGGTAGGCAATGAACGGCTGGGTACGGTGGACACCAAGCGGCAACGCGAACACGACGTCGTCCGCATCTTCGCTTCCAGGGTAGGGTGTTCGGACGTCCGGGGAACAAAGACCATTCATTACAAGCTCTTTATTACAACTTAGTTGCCGCGTCCTGCAGTTCTGCAATGCGATTTGGGGATTTGTCGACCGTTGGTCGACGAGGGTGATGGGCGCTTATCGTGTCTGTATCGTTTTGTGCGCAAGGGAGAGGTGCCTCGTTCGTTGACTGAGGCGTAGGCTGGCGTAGGGACCAAATAGCTGATGCTCAGTCCTGCACTACGCTATGACTGCACCGTGAGCTGGTCGCCTGTGTTGCTGTGGTCCCAAGCACCACTTTCTTTCAAGACTAAGACTCCAACGGGTCGCCACCACAGCAACCGCCAACCGAAGCGCAAAAAAAGTGAGGAAGACAGGAACGAGGATACCAAAACACTGCAGGACGCCTGCATCCCTTAAGTTCTTAATCACAATTGAAGATGTCAACCGAATTCATTGATGTGTTCTTCCCCCTCACTTCTTATTTGCTGCGCACACGCTTTTCGCGCGCGTATTTCCACCAGAGCTGCAGCGACAATGCGCTGCTCCTGTCCTGAGATTGTTTGAAAACTGGTCCGGCGTTGATGCAGTTTCCGTTCGGTGGCCATCGCTCGCACCATTGATCCTTCCTGGCATACTAGTAAGTTAGCAACACGGCAAAGTGCAAAATAAAGTTACTGGGTAATATACGTACATGCCCTCTGCAGATTGGGGCGTATGCGTACGTCAGACTGCAACCAGTTGCCCAAAGGGGCGAAAACGCGGCCAGACGCGGCCGTACCCTGGGAAACGACGGCAGGATGATGAGAACCTGACGGTACTCCCGTCGTGGACGGCAGCACATTCGGCAACGGATGCGACGGTGACGACACCAGCGGCGGCGGCGCCGCTGCCGCGACGCCACCGCCGCTCCAGCCGCCTGCGCGCGCTGTACTTACAGTGCCGTACGATCCATCGCCGACCGGCGCCGACGGCACATAAGGCATTCCCAGTTGCGCCGCGCCGCCCCGCAGCGTGAACGGCGCCGAGCTGCGGCCGAAGAGGTCGAAGCTGTGGCGCGAGGCGGCGTTGCTTCGGCGGCTCTCGGCGGCCAGCGGCGGCGGCGGCGGCGGCGGCGGCGGCGGCTGGAACAGCCCCCTCAGCGGCCGGCTGTCGCCGTTCGCGTCCCCCTGGAGCAGGTCCGCCATCGCGCGGCGCAACAAGCGCGCTTCGGGCACCACCCCCTCGCTGCAGGGCGGGTTCGGTCCACCGCAGGCGGGTTACTACAAACGGAATATGATTCATTCGG
Organism: Eudorina sp. 2006-703-Eu-15; assembly: GCA_003117195.1. NCBI lineage: Eukaryota > Viridiplantae > Chlorophyta > Chlorophyceae > Chlamydomonadales > Volvocaceae > Eudorina > Eudorina sp. 2006-703-Eu-15. The sequence goes on from BDSI01000268.1 coordinate 28,773, forward strand.
ACGAAGGGTCGGTCCACCTTGTAACGCTTTGTTGCAATGACCGATACCGCCGCATTTATTTCTGTGCGTGCGCTGCGTGTGTCCAATGCGTGGGGGCAATAATGCGTGCGTGAACGGCTCCGGCCGCCGACGCCTGCTTGGTCGCTGGTGAGCGCTGACGCAACAAACAGATTTCCATATGTTTTGTACCCCCACAAGATGACAGCATGGCTGTGCGGAGGCCTTCAGTCGTTGCTTGTACAGTACGGCGCGCGACACCAGGCGGTTGGCTCCACGAAGCTGACGCTGAATTTCCATTCCGAGTGGTCCCGGTCTGGATTTCCTACCCGGGCAGGCGTTTGCCTTCTATGTGGCGATGAACCTCGCGGCCATCGGAAGCCACTGCCTCGTACCTCGATCCAGCACCTGGCAGCCGCTGCTGGTGTCGCTCGACATCGCCGCGACCGCGTGCTGCGCGTTCTCCGCGCTGTACGCCTGCGTCAGCGACGAGCTATCTGACAGCATCCGGGCTGTGCGGGAAGGCCACGCCAGGCGGCGCGCCAAGCGGGATCATGGCGTCAACCTCCTGCTTGGCAACGGGCTGCTGAACATCTCGGCGTGAGTTGTCACGGCGCGTGTTCAGCGGGGCGGGCGGGCGGGTTGGCGGGCGGGCGGGCGGGCGGGCGGGCTAGCTGTCAGGCTGCACGCCATACATCAAGTCGATCCACAGCCCTTTGGGACATGGTCACATGGATGGCGAGCGCTCCACTTCTTCGGTACGGCGGCATAGCGTTCGTACAACCGCGCACTGGCGCACACCACCCTTGCTGCCTTCAACCCGTCTTGACACGTCAACAGCACACTACGAAGGATCGCTGTGCCTCGCCCTTTCAGTCATCTTTGCAACCCGATTTCGGATCAAGCAGGGGGCTGTTAGCTCGTGCTCGCTGCACGTGTCAGTTCTCTTGGCAAGATGGCAACTCACCTCTCATCCTCCAGCGATTGGCATTCTGGCACGTCCCGTGCAAGCTCCTCGCCCCGAGAGGCAGCTGAGACGCTTGTCACACCCGCCCGCCCGCCCGTTCTCTATCCCTGCTGCCACCCGCCCGCCCGCCCGCCCGCCCGCCCACCCACTCTGTCGCTGCCGCTGTGCCCCCGACATCCCACGACGCCCCGCAGCTTCGCGGGCTTGCAAATTCCCTTCATGGCGGAGGCGCTCTTCATCGGTACGTCGGTGCTGGCTGCCATCGTGGTGGGCGCCTACATGAGCCGTCGCTCCTGCGTGGGTCGCCAGCGGCTGTGGTCTGCGCTTCTGTTCCTGGGCGGCGCGGCAGCGCTCTCCGGCGTGCACCTGGATGCCTTCCTCTGCCGCCGGCTGGGGCCGCACGTCAACCACGTGTCCTTGCTGTTCGTTGGCTGCCACGTCATCATGCTCGGCCTCTTCCTGTACGTCAGAGATGAGCTGATTGTGCTGTACGACAGTGGCGCCATGGCGGCGGCGCTGGCCTCGGATGCCGCCGCAGCAGCAGCTGCGGCAGCGCCGGCGACGGGCGCAGGGAGTGCCTTTGTTGGTCAGGCCGCGCAGGGAGGCTCAGGAGGTGCGCGGGGCCCGTCGAAGCGGCGGCAACGCAAGACCTGAACGCAGCAAGCAAGATGGACGAAGGGTTTGCATTTCTTGGAAAAACAAACAAACCCAGAAACGAACCCGGGTCAGGTGGTGGCGCGGGAGTGCGCACAGATGCAACGCAGGGGTCGTTTGCTCCGGAACCAGCGGAGTGCATGACTAAAAGCGGTCGGGACACGGTTGCGGACATGACTAAAGGCGCCAGCGCTCCTCCATGACGTAGTGGGACTCACTCACATGACATTTCCATCCATCCTTGTGTCGCATCTGCGCTCGTAGTACTGCGCTGTGATGGCACAAAATCTATCTGCGGCGAGGGACCTGCCTGGCTCGACGTTCTCATGGAGAGTGGGGCCTGATCCGGGATGGGGGAGTGATTCAGAGCTTGCGCGGGCTTAGCGAGTTTATGTTATTCGCAGCTGATATTATTCAGCAGGATCAGGCAAGCCGGGACAGCCGGTATGGTGTTTACACTTTCATAATTTGGATTTACTAAAGATTATTTTGTAAAATTTGATTGCTGGGGACCTCCAGCGCGTCACTGCTGCGAAAATTTTGATTGCTGGGGACCTCCAGCGCGTCACCGCTGCGACCCTGGAATGGCACCTAAGGGGCCCCCATCTGGCTACTAGGGGTCAACGATACCGAGGGTCAAGCTCTGCGGACTCAATTCATGGACTGCGCTGGTTATGTACATGGCATGGGATCGGATCCCCGGCGGCATTTGCTGTTTGATGAATGAATGAACGTTCTCTGTTTGTCTCCCATCTGTGATGCCATTCTCCTTCCCCGGTGCAGGGGGATAGATGAGCGGTTCCGGTCCCCAAACTGCGTGACACTGCTGCTGGCTGCCAGCGGGTTGCATCCATCCGTACGTCCGCTACATATGTTACCCGCGCTCCCACGGGGACGGATGCGGCCTCTAGGGTTGGGCTCCGATGTCCGTGTATGTGTCGTTAGTTAAAGTGCAGATAGGCTTCCAGACCCTGCCCAAGGCTTCCTTCACGATGTATGCAGGAGTTACAACTCCTGCTTATGTTATGGTTATGATTTGTTCCTGAGCTTTAACTAGATCACATCGATCGCGCGATGGCGTCGGGAGGGTGACGGTCATCCAGTGACGTTCCGTCGCTGAACCTAGGGTTTAAACAGGCATGTGGCCGGCGGGCAGATGGTCGTGGGAGACGCCCAGCTCAGCGGGGTAGATGCCGCGGAGGTCACGGAAGATGGGGTTGATGGATAGAAGGTGGCGAAGGTACGGGTTTTTGAGGAAGAGGAGGTCGTCGAGGTCGCGTTTGGAGTGCCGCAAGCGGGCGAGGATGCGTTTGTCGGCGGCATCGACAGTAGGCAGGAAGCGTTGACGCAGGCACCGGAACTCCTACCAAGAGAGGACAGGTTGGCGATTAATGGAGACGCGGAAATGCCCATGGGGATACCAATGATCTGGCGTACCAAGGCTGGGCTGAAGGTGATAAAGGTGGAGGTGAGGAGGGAATCCAAAAGAATGTCGAGGTCGTCTAGATGGAAGATGCGGGTGGTCGTACGGTTGTGGGTTCGGACTTGTGGTCCCGCAGGGCGGTCGGCGTGGAAGGGCACGGAGTGGGTGGGCTTGGCATGGGGCCGGTTTGGTGGCGGGTGCGTGGTAGCAACACGAAGGAAGGGGGTGGCGGCGAGGGCGGCGACGAAAAGGTTCCGAAGGGTGTCACGCAGGAGGGCATGTGGAAGGTTGGTGTAGAGTCGCTCGAAGTCGTAGGCTTGCGCAGGAGTGGCGTGGGCGTGCGAAAGCCCATCAACCTCCTCAAGTCCTTGCAGCACCCAGGGCGCTTTCCTTAGCAATTCGGAGGCGCGCCCCTGCCCGGTGCGGTAGAACCCCGTGGGTGGTTGTGTGTGAATCGTTACATATCTGCCGGGCCGACACTGGCCGGGGGCGCTAACCCGCCCCATACGGGAGACCGCCGAAGCACTTTCCCCCGGATACGGGGGAAAGGGGCGTAAGGGGCCTCTGTCCCCTCGCTCTCAACCAAGGGCGCGTGCCCGATCCCCAAGGATCGGTGACCGCTGTGCCCCCTCAAGGGAGTGGGCGAAGGCCCATCCCGGGCGGTCTGCGCCTCGCAGTCCGCTGTTCAACCTCCTCAAGTCCTTGCAGCACCCAGGGGGTGTGTGTGTGTGTGTTGCTTAGGCAGGCAGAAGAGCAGGAGTGCGTGACATGCACAGGCGTGTATGTGTGTGTTTGAGATTCGCGAGGTGGCATGCCCACACCAACCTGGAGGCAGTAAGCTAGGTGCCGTGCGTGTTTATTCATTCACGCGCTTTGGATTGCGATGGAAAACTGCTTCCTGCGTATGTGCGGCGGAGTGCGGCCGTTGGGGGCTCAAAGCGAGAGGCGGGCTGGTAGATGCGGTGTGTTCGTGTTCACGAACGTTCTTGCATGGAGTCATCCTGGCAGGGGCCGGGGGATCTTCAGCTATGTGGGCGGAGGTCGTGGCGTTGAGGGTCCTGAAAAGGCAGTTGCCGTACCTTGATTTCGGTTGGTATGGATAAATACTTGAAGCATATCGCTGATCGTTGTATTAGGAGGAGCTGTGAGCTGGGAGAGAGAGACTGCTCAAGCCACCGACAACTGCATGATTCTATTTGTAAGCACGTCGTCCTCACGTCTTGCTGGGTTGTCGTACGTGTTTTCTGGGTGCCATGCATGGTTCGTACTCGTGCGCGAACGCGTGCGCTCCCCAAGGTGGCTCGTCCCTGTTATGCCTGTGGGCTGCACGGCCCTGTACGTACATACTTACGTACGTACGGCGGACATCAGCATGATGAGATGCCGCATTACTGATGATGCGCTGCTGCGGAGAACGAAAGAAGTCCACGGGACTTCGAGGAATCATTCGTCACCACCAAGAGATAGCAAGACCCGCACCGCTACGCTGCTCTGTGATATGCTTCCCGGGGTCCCCCTCCCCCCAACTGCACGCTTTTGCAAAGCTGCGCCCCGTCCCGTACTCCCGTTCCGTCACACTTTGCCGTTACGCTTTCCTTTTAAAACTCACGGTAGTAGGTCTTCATGAGGGTTGGTAAGCTTGGGTAGCTTGGGGCGCCGATGGAATGTACAGGGGGACCTGATGCATGGCCGGGAGTTGTGCAGGCGTTGGTTGTGGGACCGGCCACATTGGTTCCATTGGGATCACGCCGTTGGGGGCTTTCGCTTAGGTCGAGACAGAGGGTGCCGGGGCAGCGCGCGGCGTGCACTAGCCGGTGCAGGCGGCGGCGGCGGCAGAGTAACGAAGGCGATGGCAGTGGCTCGCTGTAGCAGTGGCAACAGAGTCACCATGCATGCGTCTGTCTCCTCATAATCCTTGTGCGCAATAACAGTGGCTCACGAGAAAATAGATAAAGGGCGGTTCTTGGACACCTCCGACTAACCCTCAACCAACTCGTGTACGGCACCCCAACCCCCCCTCAGCCGTACAGCAGTTTGCGTGGGAGTCGGCAGCTGTGCGCGTGTGAGCTACCTACTTGTACGGCGGCCCGCCTCGGAAGCTACCTGACTGTCAACAGTTGTAGTGACACACACGGGCAGTTGGCGCTAGTGGGCAGGCGCGCGCCTGGGACGGAGTGGGCAGTTGAGTGCACATGCGTGTGGGAAGCTGCGACAGAGCACGGTGGAGCACGGCGGAGGCTGGCGCTTGGCGCAGCACGCGAGTGGGATGGAGTGCACAGTCGTGCACGCGCCGTGTGGGAAGCTGCGTGTGAGCTGCGTGTGAACTCAAAGGAGACGTACGGGGCTTACCCTGTATCCATGAGCTGCCTCGCTGGGGGCGCACACGGGTTCACACGGCTGACACCGGGACCCGCGCGCGGCGCTGGCGACGCCAGGCGGCCCACCGCCTTGACAATGGGCCGCTTTCCAGTGCAGACTTAAGCCATTCAGTGGCGCAGACTTTATTGACCTACTTTCTCTGCCATGCTACATGCTTGCTAATAACGACGAAGGTCTGTCGGTTGGCATGCGTGTTACCCCTTGCGGAACGCAGTCCCCGACCAGGTTCAAAATCCGACCTCGACTTCACGCTGCCCCGATTTGTTTCCTGGTATATTTAGTGTCATTATTGCTTTCCCATGAGGCAGCGGTGCTGCGGTGGAGCATTCTAAAGGGGACGCCAATAAATCGACTGCAAATAAAGAGCCTCAATCGAACTACCTCGCGGGGGGCCTCGCTGGAGTGCACGACGGTGGCTGGGGGCACGCGTGGGGCGGGGCGGGGGAAGGGAAACACTGAAAAAACCGAAACGTTTCAGCTGAAAACTGACAAAAGGGTGTCAGCTTTGTACAGCTGGAAAAGCTCAACCTCCGAAGAAGAAATGGGTGGGCGACTATCGCTAGCCGTTGATGACCCGCTTCCTATCACCCACGACACGCAGGAGCTGTCGAACTTGGTACTCCTAGCACTGCGCTGGCGCAGTGCAAGACATGCGTACCGGAATTCCCCACGCGTGTTCGGGGCCCCCCAGGCCACAGACCCAAGCATGATCTAGCCTCAACGCATGCTTCACGCAGTCCCGATGCCTCGCACATCTCGGGGTAGGCGCAGGGCGTTAGCGACCTCAGGGCTTGCCAGGCATTCATTCACGGCGGTGGCTCGCGCGATAGCTCCTGATGTTGATTGTCGTCCACGTATGTTGCTTCAAATATCGCACAAACGCGGGCCCTGCTTGCTTTCCTCGCGAAAGTCAATGTGTCAGTGGACGTGCGAGGAGGGTTTGCGCCAGATATGCACAGGTTATGCCGATACCGATTTCAGGTTCGATATTTTTTTACATATTATCCATGGAGATCACATTGTCACAGGCTTACAGGTAATGGCGTTCCTGCTCCAAGATATGGCAACGATTGCAATACCGTACCTTAGGTCTCCAAATCGCAAATTACTCGACAAGATATTGTCGAGTAATATGCAATTTGGAGACTTTAGGTATCTTGTTGTTTACATTTTTGCAATTGCAGTTGGGGTCCCTGGAGCAATCATGCGACCGACAACTCGTCGTTGGCAAGCACGAAGCTTGTAATCGTGGTGCTGTCTGCGCGTAGGACTAGCATTCAATAGACAAACATCTCCTATAGCAATCGGCTGCCATATCAAAACCTCACACCAGATTTTTTAGGCGCGTCGGGAGCTTCTGGACCCTTCTAGCTGGCTCCCCGCCGGCGTGCAACGCATGGCGCAACGTCTCAGAGGAGATCTAGCCACGAAGCTGACTGAACAGCAGCTTGAGTGCTTTAGGGAGCCTCACTTGAACTTGCTGGTCGACAACCTGTACCTGAATCTTGCTGCCCTATCGACTGCGACAAGCGCCAAATTGAAGGCTCTCGATCTTCCTGAGGTGCTCATTGACATTCTTCATGGCGCAAAAGTAATCAGTAAGTCGGGGGGCTCAAAGCAAACATCGGCCGAGCCGAGTCGACTTCCTATCTTTTCCCTTCTTCAGAGCAGGATCCCATCGCTGCGAAGGCCGAGGCGGAGGCTGCGAAGGCCAAGGCGGAGGCTGAGAAGGCCGAGGCGGAGGCTGCCGGGGCCAAGGCGAAGGCTGCGAAGGCCGAGGCGGAGGCTGCCGAGGCCAAGGCGAAGGCTAAGGCGGCCAAGGTGCAAGTTGCCATCGCTCAGGCGCAGCGCAAGGCCGTGCGCGGTAAGCATGTGGGCGTGTCCTTGCTGACTGCTGGCACGGGCTGGGGCACGTATCTGCGTACCTCGGGTTACTGAACGGCTAGTGGAGCGGGCACATGCCACGGGCCCGAGCCCCAACATCCCACGCCTGTGCGACACAGATTAAAGGTGGTCGTGGCGAAACAGGGCCAGGGTGTAGTGCTACCCGGGGCCGTAAGGGGCAAACTGTCTCAGGATGCCTGACGATTAATACTATACCCTGAGCGTTGTGTCTGCGATCCTCGCTTGTGAATTAACCGGCCATGCCTTCTGGTCAATGTTTGTGCAATGCTTCCCTACAGCCGGTCAATCGAAGATCAAGGCTGGTGTGAACGAGGCTGGTGCTGCCGCACGGATCGGTGGGTTTAAGCCTCCCCTGGCATGGTCAAAGCGAATGCGCCCCATACTTCTGCCCAATGCTCCCTCCCTGGGACGCCCGCTGTACGGCTTCCCTGCCCACGGCGCTGGCTGAGAAAGCTGTGCTGGTTAGGCTCCGGGCTTTACTCACTTTGAAGGCTACCATGGGGGCCTTCGTGCCATCCAGCTGACACTGCAGACACACGCCCATCCTTCCTTCGCTCCCCGTTGAATGGGTGTTGCAGCGGTATCCTTCAGTGGCATCAATAGCCAGATTTGGCGTGCCATCCGCGCCACGGGTGTACGAGTCATTCATGCCTCGGAGGCGCCCATCGCAGCGACACCGGTGGACGCTGAGGCGTTCACCTGGGGGCCACAGGCTGAGAGCGACCCTCTCAATCGTACGCCGGCAATGGCATACGTGAACTCAATCCTGCCTCCGCCACCCGGTCAAGGTGAGCAAGTGCAACTATGCTGCAGAGTGCGTGAAGCCTGGGGTGTACGTGTCGTTTTGTGTAGCGGTACTGACAAGTAGCGGTTCTGACGATACAACTGTTCGCCCCCTGCAGAATGGCACGACTGCATCGGCGAGACAACCATGCTGACATGCGACCTGCCGGGGACGAACGTCACTCTTAGTGGCACCACAGACTTTGCCCTCTGCACGTCGGCGTGCTTGAAGGCCTTCGCGCCAGTGGATGGACTACGCATAGCAATGGAGCTCAAGAAGAACCTGGCTCTCTTGTAAGATTGGTGGGGCTGCTAGCCATGCGGAACACTTTAGCCATTTTTGGGTCCGTCCCTCGTTAGATAGCACCATGCCACAGAGCTCTTGAGCGCTCTGGAAGGTCCGACTTAATCTGCATGCTCGCACCCCGCAATGCAGCAACATGAAGCAGCTGGCCACAGAGCTGCTCACAGCCAACGTGCGCTGCGCCAGCTTCAAGCCCATTGCTGTCATGACGGACCTGGTGAGTTGTTGCCAGTGCTGCTACAGCATTCAGCGAGGGTTGGGAAGCGCATGTGCGTTGGGGTGGGAGTGTGAGGGGGATGCCACTGGTTGGTTGAAGCTGCAGCGCCAGAAGGCTTGTGGTGTGCCTTAACGTGCAACACACCCTGCAGTTGAGCTTCTGACGCGGCTCTGTGCATCGCAAGCCGTGCACATTTGCGCGCACACACACACACACACACACACACAAACACCCCTGTTGCAAGGGCAAGTGTTCATGCCCGCTCGGTGTGCCTCGCTCGTGTTTGCGTGTACCAGGCGGATGCATGGTGGCTGATGTGGTTGGCGGATCAGGAGGGGCCGATATTGCACATGTACGTCTGCAACAGCCGCGCGGAGGCCATCGGCATTCTCAGAACCTTCCTTGACAAGGCGCGTCGTGGTGGACTTCGTCATTTCTACCCTCCGCCACCGCCACCTCCACTGTTGCCAAGGCTCCTGTCCGTGTCCATTGCATTTGCTCGCTCCTTGCCTTTAATCATGTTGTGACATGTAGCCCCCCTTACCTTCTTTGTCGTCTGCAGCTTAATGGTCTCGTCTGTCCTAGCATTGCACTGGACGTGTGGGGCGCCGGTCTTGGTCCCTGTTCTTGCTTTATTACTGCGCGGTGAAATGCAGCACAGCTCGCTCGTTTTAGTGATGGAGCTGCTGACCTGCTGATGTTAACGTGTGACCTCTTTCTTCGTTCGCCCCGCAGGAGCGCCTCAAGCCGGACAGCAGCGGCATCATCACGGTGGACCAGCAAGAGGCTGAGGCGGCGGGCGCGGAGATGGACAGGCTCATCAAGCGCCCGAGGCTGCGCTCGGCCTCAGACGCTGACGTGGCCAACCTGACCGACCTGCTGGACTTCGGCGACGGCCAGGGCCTCAGTGACACGGACCTGTATCAGCTGCGCTGCGCCCAGCACCTGAAGGTGCTGCGTGAGATAGGGGCGCCGATGCTTGTTGAAGCCGCTGAGGACACCTGGAAGGAGGACACGGGGCCATCGTGAACATGTACTCGTGACGGTGCAGCGTGGCGGGAGGGTTTGAGCGGGAGCAGCTGCATTTCAGGGGTGGGGAATGAGATGCCGCTGCGGGGCCGGTGATGCGGGCAGGGCTTCAAATGAGGGAAACATGTCCTTACAGACAAACGGATACGGCAGAGCGTACCAGTGGACAAGCGGATCCTTGGTGATGCTCACTCAGCAGCCCAGTCACGGATGTAGATTCGTACTGGGCTGCTGAGTGAGCATCACCAAGGATCCGCTTGTGACGCCTCCGCGGTGACGCCTCCTATAGGGGAATGCCAACCGGATGGATGAGCCGGGCTTGTGAAAGACACGAGGTGAGGCTGTGTCGGGAGCCATAAAGGCTCGTGTGGCACTGATGTGACACACCATCGATCTCTGACTTCAGGAGTGGGCCGGTCATGTGGACACCGTCACTGCCCGTTGTTGGTACTAATGACCTCCAAAGGCGTGGCCCTGCTAGTGCTGGCAGCGTTGTGTGTAAGTGAGCTGCTCACTCCAACACAACCGTGCAGACCTGCACTCGCTTCAATCCTATTGACGCACATGGCCATCACGATCAACCCGATACGAAGCCCACAAGGTCCCCCCAGATCTGCTCACGAAGTTTGTTTGCACCTCGCCGGCAATGCAAGCGCATTCACACTGTGGCCCCCTTACAGCTGCCCTCATGGGCCCAAACCAGTGGAGGGGCTGACTGCACGCATTCCGGCCGCGTGGTAAGACAAGGCTCACGCGGTTCTTGATGCTGGGATACTGCCACCATCAGAAGAGGAGGCTTGCAAGACCATTGCCAGGGGTGAGGGACGTGTTTCACATGGCTGGGATTCGTGTCCATAAAGAATTAAGTTGGCAACGCATCTCCAGGTGAGGGAGGCGGACAGCATGTTGCTTTGTAAACATATCCAGTTTGCGTGTGAGGCGCTGGACCCAGAAGCAGCGACGGAGGTGGACTCAGGAGGCTGTATGTGACGTGCGGGGCATGTGGCACCGCCTGTGGCCGCTGAAGTGGGAATTTGCAAGTAAAGAGCGAAGGGAGGGGGTCCAGGTCCAGGGCGGGGAGGGAGGGGGTCCAGGTCCAGGGCAGGGAGGGAGGGGTCATGCGGAAACGCGAAGCGGAGAAATGCCTGAGTTAAGGCAGGGGAGGGGGTAGAAAGCAGAATAACTGAGCATATCCTGACTTACTTTGTACTAATTAAGGCCTTTAATAATATTAAATAATTACTTGGATTGGCTCAGGGAATAATACGTACGGCTTCTCCAAAGTTTGGCGTACGGCAGCGGTCGGTCGGTCGGGGTCGGGGGCCTGGGAGGTTTCGGAGGACCCTTCTGAAACTTCTTCCATGTTGCGAGTTTTGAGTTTCATCTGAAAATTAGATGAAACGATTCCTCTCATCGAGCTCTTTCATTTGCGCTATTCAGACAAGTCATAGACTTAATGCGTCGGTCACCTACCTGAGGCATCCCTATGGCGATAGCCCATCCCCGCAAAGATGAATGCTGGTCGGGCCAAGACTTCGCTTTTGTGGGGTTGGGGTTAAGGGCGACGTACAGACACTTAACTTGGCCTCTGTGCACTGCGCAACGGTCACGCCATGGCCACGCCGATGAAGTATTTAATGCGGCGCGGAAAACCTGCGAGAACGTGCGTTTATTGCCCGCCTCCGGATATATCCCTATATAGGGATGGGCCGAGGGGTTGTGGCGCCACTGACGACAAGTTGCGATGCGTGCGTTCGCTCCTATATGAATTGGAATAAATAGAAAATGCATAAAGGAGCCAACAGGCGTTTTTCCGGTTCGATTTGGTGAAGATTTGAGGATGTACGGCAGACTTCTGCTCCGGAACCGTACGGCAGGGTCGGTCGGTCGATTTGGGGGGTCCAAAAACAACTTCATAGGATGTGTTCAGGAAATAACTTCCCTTCCCCCCCCCCTGGTTAAGGCGGAAGGAAGCAAAAGGGAAAAACTCCACACATCTAGTCGATTCACAGCCCTTTGGGACATGGTCACATGGGTGGTCAGCGCTCCAGTTCTTCGGTACGGCACGGCGTGTATACAACCGCGCACAGCACCCGTCTGCTGCCGTCAACCCGCCTTGACACGTCCAAAGCACACTTCAAAGGATCGCTGTGCCACGATCCTTTCAGTCATCTTTGCAACCCGATTTCGGATCAAGCAGGGGGCTGTTAGCTCGTGCTCGCTGCACATGTAAGTTCTCCTCGTGACAGCTTACCGCTCATCCTCCAGCGATCGGCATTCTGGCACGTCCCGTGTAAGTTCCTCGCTCGAGAGGCAGCTGAGATGCTTCCCCGCCCTGGTCACACCCGCTCGCCCGCCCACTCTGTCGCTGCCGCTGTGCCCCCGACATCCCACGACGCCCCGCAGCTTCGCGGGCTTGCAGATTCCCTTCATGGCGGACGCGCTCTTCATCGGTACGTCGGTGCTGGCTGCCATCGTGGTGGGCGCCTACATGAGCCGTCGCTCCTGCGTGGGTCGCCAGCGGCTGTGGTCTGCGCTTCTGTTCCTGGGCGGCGCGGTAGCGCTCTCCGGCGTGCACCTGGATGCCTTCCTCTGCCGCCGGCTGGGGCCGCACGTCAACCACGTGTCCTTGCTGTTCGTTGGCTGCCACGTCATCATGCTCGGCCTCTTCCTGTACGTCAGAGATGAGCTGATTGTGCTGTACGACAGTGGCGCCATGGCGGCGGCGCTGGCCTCGGATGCCGCCGCCGCAGCAGCTGCGGCAGCGCCGGCGACGGGCGCAGGGAGTGCCTTTGTTGGTCAGGCCGCGCAGGGAGGCTCAGGAGGTGCGCGGGGCCCGTCGAAGCGGCGGCAACGCAAGACCTGAACGCAGCAAGCAAGATGGACGAAGAGTTTGCATTTCTTGGAAAAACAAACAAACCCAGAAACGAACCCGGGTCAGGTGGTGGCGCGGGAGTGCGCACAGATGCAACGCAGGGGTCGTTTGCTCCGGAACCAGCGGAGTGCATGACTAAAAGCGGTCGGGACACGGTTGCGGACATGACTTAAGGCGCCAGCGCTCCTCCATGACGTAGTGGGACTCACTCACATGACATTTCCATCCATCCTTGTGTCGCATCTGCGCTCGTAGTACTGCGCTGTGATGGCACAAAATCTATCTGCGGCGAGGGACCTGCCTGGCTCGACGTTCTCATGGAGAGTGGGGCCTGATCCGGGATGGGGGAGTGATTCAGAGCTTGCGCGGGCTTAGCGAGTTTATGTTATTCGCAGCTGATATTATTCAGCAGGATCAGGCAAGCCGGGACAGCCGGTATGGTGTTTACACTTTCATAATTTGGATTTACTAAAGATTATTTTGTAAAATTTGATTGCTGGGGACCTCCAGCGCGTCACCGCTGCGACCCTGGAATGGCACCTAAGGGGCCCCCATCTGGCTACTAGGGGTCAACGATACCGAGGGTCAAGCTCTGCGGACTCAATTCATGGACTGCGGTGGTTATGTACATGGCATGGGATCGGATCCCCGGCGGCATTTGCTGTTTGATGAATGAATGAACGTTCTCTGTTTGTCTCCCATCTGTGATGCCATTCTCCTTCCCCGGTGCAGGGGGATAGATGAGCGGTTCCGGTCCCCAAACTGCGTGACACTGCTGCTGGCTGCCAGCGGGTTGCATCCATCCGTACGTCCGCTACATATGTTACCCGCGCTCCCACGGGGACGGATGCGGCCTCTAGGGTTGGGCTCCGATGTCCGTGTATGTGTCGTTAGTTAAAGTGCAGATAGGCTTCCAGACCCTGCCCAAGGCTTCCTTCACGATGTATGCAGGAGTTACAACTCCTGCTTATGTTATGGTTATGATTTGTTCCTGAGCTTTAACTAGATCACATCGATCGCGCGATGGCGTCGGGAGGGTGACGGTCATCCAGTGACGTTCCGTCGCTGAACCTAGGGTTTAAACAGGCATGTGGCCGGCGGGCAGATGGTCGTGGGAGACGCCCAGCTCAGCGGGGTAGATGCCGCGGAGGTCACGGAAGATGGGGTTGATGGATAGAAGGTGGCGAAGGTACGGGTTTTTGAGGAAGAGGAGGTCGTCGAGGTCGCGTTTGGAGTGCCGCAAGCGGGCGAGGATGCGTTCGTCGGCGGCATCGACAGTAGGCAGGAAGCGTTGACGCAGGCACCGGAACTCCTACCAAGAGAGGACAGGTTGGCGATTAATGGAGACGCGGAAATGCCCATGGGGATACCAATGATCTGGCGTACCAAGGCTGGGCTGAAGGTGATAAAGGTGGAGGTGAGGAGGGAATCCAAAAGAATGTCGAGGTCGTCTAGATGGAAGATGCGGGTGGTCGTACGGTTGTGGGTTCGGACTTGTGGTCCCGCAGGGCGGTCGGCGTGGAAGGGCACGGAGTGGGTGGGCTTGGCATGGGGCCGGTTTGGTGGCGGGTGCGTGGTAGCAACACGTGTTGCTACCACGAAGGAAGGGCGTGGCGGCGAGGGCGGCGACGAAAAGGTTCCGAAGGGTGTCACGCAGGAGGGCATGTGGAAGGTTGGTGTAGAGTCGCTCGAAGTCGTAGGCTTGCGCAGGAGTGGCGTGGGCGTGCGAAAGCCCATCCCGGGCGGTCTGCGCCTCGCAGTCCGCTGTTCAACCTCCTCAAGTCCTTGCAGCACCCAGGGCGCGTTTCGGAGGCGCGCCCCTGCTTGGTGCGGTAAAACTAGCCTGGTCCCGCGTCCCACCCTAATCGTACTAGCTAGGGTTGCACCCTCCGGCAGGCCTGCCTGCCCAGCTGAGCCAGAGCGAGGCGGCTCGCACGCGTCAGGCCTTGCTGGGTCCGGGTATGCAGTCGGGTGCTCCATGATGGGGCTATGGTTTGCACAAGGCAGCACATCACCACGCAAGCTTCCCTGTCGTACACCGCTACACCCCTTCCCGTCGCAAGCGGCCCTCGCCTACACGTCCCGCTCGCTGCCAACTCCCACTGGTCGGGCCCGACCCTCCTCGGGCATCCACGGATCCCCATCGTGCCCGGAAGTGGGCTTCCCTAGTCCCAATCCCTACACCCTAGCGTCTCGCGCTGCTATCTATCCATCACGAGTCTACGTCTACTGGCTGCACGCAGCGGATCCGGCCGTCCACCACCGATAGGATTGGGTGGTCCGGTCCCACCCCCTCCCATCCCCGTCGCGGTCGGCCCAGTTCTGCGAAACTGGCCACCCGCTGCCAGAACTCCATGACTGCGCGCGCCTTAGCTACATCAACCGGCGACGGGGCAGCCGGCGCCCCCGGCACGGGCTGTGCGCCGCCGTGGAGGGTTGCTGCACGTAACCCCACCCTCGCCCGCTCCATGGCCGTCAGCGCCGCCAGGGCAACGATGTCCCAAACCCCTTGCTGTACCCCCTGTGGCGGCTCAGCCAGCCACACGTTGGCTCGGGTGATGGGGCCCGGAACGTGTACCCCGATCTGCTGTATCACTGCCTGAGCGACCGGGCATGCCCAGAAATGGTGTGCCCGTGGTGAACACGGGTGGGGCCCCGCACCGCCGTACTCGCCACACCCGCACGCCTCGGGGTGGGCGTTGTGGATGTGGCTGTTGCCAGGCAGCGGGACCCCGTCAACCGCCAGGCGCCACAGTGTTTCTTTGTGCTCACGTTCCCACTTGATGGCCCAAAGCCGCTGTAGAGTTGCAGGCATGCTGAATGCCGGGGGCCCAGCCACTCCGTCTGTCTCAAGCTGTCCCCTGGCCTCCTGCTCGTATTCAGCATGCTGTCGTGCCCGTGCTGCCGCCACCTCCTGCATCTATCTGCAGCTGTGTCGCCAGCCGGACCGTCAGGCCACTAAGCTTGACCGTCAGCGAGTTGGCTAGCCTCCACCCCATCCGGTCCACAATCCGCCGACGGGTCTCTTCCTCAGACTCCAGGTCCCCCGCCCGCTCGGGATGGTCCAGCACCGCTGCTGCAGCTCCCCGCCACTCGTCGCTGATGTCGGCGAGTAGACAGTGGATGGCCGTCAGGGTCGGCCTCCGCCTTAAGGTCATGGACCCCTGTGGACCCAGGTGGTCGCGGACCCACGCGTCCCATCCAGCACCGGCTGCGGGTGCCTCGCCGGCTGCACGCGCGACCCGCACTGCGTCCCCAACTGTGCGAAGCTTCCCGCATGCTGCCAGGCGTGTGTGCCGCCTCTCCAGGCCGGGCCACGCTGGCGGGTCCGCGGTGTCCCCCGTCTCCACCGGCGTGAAGTCCGGGTCCGTGTCGCCTGTGCGGTCCTCCATGCCATCGTCCGCTGCCCCCGGAGTGGTGTTAGGTAGGAGTGGGTTCCCCCACAAGGGGATGTTGAAGCACCAGTCGCCGGCCGCCGGGAGTGGGGATGAGTCCACATCTTGCACCGGCGGGAGGCGGCTGAGGGCCCCCATGATTCTGCGGATGTCCTGCGGCAGCGATGCCCCAAAACTCGCTCGTGTTTGCGTGTGCCAGGCGGATGCGTGGTGGCTGATGTGGTTGGCGGAGCAGGAGGGGCCGATGATGCACCTGTACGTCTGCAAGAGCCGCGCGGAGGCCATCGGCATTCTCAGAACCTTCCTGGACAAGGCGCGTCGTGGTGGACTGCGTCATTTCTACCCTCCGCCACCTCCACTGTTGCCAAGGCTCCTGTCCGTGTCCATTGCATTTGCTCGCTCCTTGCCTTTAATCATGCTGTGACATGTAGCCCCCCTTACCTTCTTTGTCGTCTGCAGCTTAATGGTCTCGTCTGTCCTAGCATTGCACTGGACGTGTGGGGCGCCGGTCCTGGTCCCTGTGAGGCGGCGGGCGCGGAGATGGACAGGCTCATCAAGCGCCCGAGGCTGCGCTCGGCCTCAGGCGCTGACGTGGCCAACCTGACCGACCTGCTGGACTTCGGCGACGGCCAGGGCCTCAGTGACACGGACCTGTGTCAGCTGCGCTGCGCCCAGCACCTGAAGGTGCTGCGTGAGATAGGGGCGCCGATGCTTGTTGAAGCCGCTGAGGACACCTGGAAGGAGGACACGGGGCCATCGTGAACATGTACTCGTGACGGTTCAGCGTGGCGGGCGGGTTTGAGCGGGAACAGCTGCATTTCAGGGGTGGATAATGAGATGCCGCTGCGGGGCCGGTGGTTACATACATGGCATGGGATCGGATCCCCGGCGGCATTCTCTGTTTGATGACTGATTGAACGTTCTCTGTTTGTGTCCCATCTGTGATGCCATTCTCCTTCCCCGGTGCAGGGGGATAGATGAGCGGTTCCGGTCCCCAAACTGCGTGACACTGCTGCTGGCTGCCAGCGGGTTGCATCCATCCGTACGTCCGCTACATATGTTACCCGCGCTCCCACGAGGACGGATGCGGCCTCTAGGGTTGGGCTCCGATGTCCGTGTATGTGTCGTTAGTTAAAGTGCAGATAGGCTTCCAGTCCCTGCCCAAGGCTTTCGTCGCGATGTATGCAGGAGTTACAACTCCTGGTTATGTTATGGTTATGATTTATTCCTGAGCTTTAACGAGATCACATCGATCGCGCGATGGCGTCGGGCGGGTGACAGTCATCCAGTGACGGTCATGTTCATGATGCAGTAGATCTTATGCTCACCCCAGGTGCACATCATGTACGGGTTCAAATCCTACAAATACCCCGCCAACTGCCGATGGACAGGGCGAGTGGACGGCGGTCGAGCGCCGAGGCCGCCCTCCGAGGGCCGATGGGACCACCCAGCCCCCATCAGGAGCCAAATCCGCCAAGGCCAGAGGCTCGGGCTCCCGGTCCCGCTCACGCAGCCGGGCCCCGACAGACAACCCCAAGACCCCCCGAGTGGCCAATGGCCACGTAGGCAAACACCGTAAGAAGGTCGCGCACCTGCCTCAAGAAGTGCAGCGTGAGCTCATGCGGGAACAGACGGCACCAGCCAGGGCAGCGAAGGCAGCGGCCAGGCAAGCCAGCCTGAAGCACGATGCTGAACCGGACGACCAGACAGGAGAGCCCGCCCCAGATGGATCCCAGCCCGGCCCCAGTCTGCAGCTCCTGCTCCCCGTAGGGGACACCGCCACCCAGGCCACCGCCGACCCGCCGCAGCACGAGAGCCCGCAGGAACCCAACCCAACAGCCGGCCCACGAGCCATGGAGGAGGACACCCCCCCTCCCCCCGTCTCGCCAACCGCTTGAATGCCCAACACACGAAACAGGAGGAATCGACAACGGACGGCGGCAGCACATGGGCATCCGCTACGAATTGCTACACACAATGTGCGTGGCCTGCTTGGGTCGCAGGCGAACAAGCTTCAGGCGGCTGTACGGCAATGGGCCGCGCTGCGGCTGGATGTGATATGCCTGCAAGAGACTCACCACACCAACATCCAGCAGCAATGTTTATTTGAGCGAGACCTGCGCCATGCAGCCCAACGGGTCCACACACCAGGCTGGAAGGTGGCAGCGCACTCATGGTCAAACTCGCCACACACGGCCGGGGTCCTCATCCTGGTACGGCAAGGCCTCGCGGCAGCAACAGACTCGGCCCCGCCACTCGCTCTCCCCGCGAACCTGAAGGGCCGCTTCACGCACTGCCTGCTACACTGGGGAGGACACCGCCTCCGCATCTGCAACGCCTATGTCCCCCGGGCACAACAGCGGCAGCAGTAGAGGCCCGTACCCAGCTGCTCGGCAGCGTCCTGGCCGCCACGGCGACACAAGCCACCACTGAGGGGGCCACCACCCTCATCTGGGCAGGAGATTTCAATTTTGTCGAGGACCCGGCCCTGTCTCCAGTGCGGGGCCGGATGGTCGGCGGGGAGACCGGGCGAGTGCCCGTCAGCTCCGAGAAGCAGGCCCAGCCATGGTCGACAGCCATCGCCACCTCCATCCTCAGCGCCGCGACTTTACACATGTGTACCACGCGCCCTCCCCGGGTGGCTCCCGTCTCGACCGGATCTACATCAACCAGCCAATGCTGCCGTACGTCTGCCAGACCTCCATCACCTTCCACTCCCCATCTGACCACCGAATCGCATCCCTGCACCTACTGCCGCGCCAGACGGAGGCCAGGGGCCCCGGCATCCGCCGGGTACGGCTGGCGTTCACAGCACACGAGGACCTAGCGGCTAGCATGTCGGCTTGGATTGGGGCCCAGTGCTCAGCGGCCCCATCAGTGGAGGAACACCCTGCTAACCTGATCGCGTGGTGGCCAGGCTTCAAACGCCGCCTCGCCGACCTGGCCCATCGACTGAACAAGGTAGCCCAAAGGCGGCGGCAGCGGCCTGGCACCCGTGCACAGGAAGCGCTTGCGGCAGTCAAACGAGCACAACAGGTAGTCGACGCGACCCCGACAGCACCCGAAGCCCTCAAACAGCTCGCGGAGGCACAATCAGCCCTGGCGAAGGCCCACCGGGAGGACAGCCGCGAGGCAGCCCGGGAAACTCGGGCCCACTGGCTGCGGGCAGGGGAGCGTGCCGGTCCGGCGCTGACGGCGTTCCTGCAAGCCCAAGCCGCCGAACAGCAGCCTGCCCCCGTTGCCCTCCAGGCAAAGTCCGGCCGACTAGTGACCAACCCAGCCCAGCTGCCGCAAGTTGTTGCCGACTTCTGGGCCGAGGTATGCCGCAAACCTGAGTACATCTGCCCCACAGCCCGGCAGACAGTCCTGGACCAGCTGGCCGCCAGTGGCATCCGACTCCCGGCGGAAGAAGATGTGCAGCTTGGCGCCAAGACCATCACGACTGAGGAAGTACGGGTCGCGCTGGTCAAGAGCCAGCCAGGCAAGGCACCCGGGTGGGATGGCATCCCTGCCGATCTGTACCGGAAGTTCTGGCCCGTGATTGGCAGCACCATGGCGAACCTCTTCACAGCCATCGGCACAACGGGGCAGTTGCCGGTCGGCTTCCTGGAGGGAATCGTCACAGTGCTGTACAAGAAGGGCGACCCCAAACAGTCCGGAAACTACCGGCCCATCACGCTGCTATGCTCCGACTACCGGCTGCTCGCCAAAGTCCTGGCCAACCGCCTGGGACCCGCCCTGGCCCGTGTTATCAGCCCCGAACAGTCGGCCTTCCTCCCCAAACGTCTCATCGGAGCTAGCGTGCTATTCCTGCGCCACCTTGCCCACCTCCTCCGCAAACAGAACCGCCGAGCGCTCCTGGCGTTCCTGGATTTCGCCAAAGCATATGACACCGTCGACCGTGGCTTCCTACTGGCCTCAATGGAAACGATGGGGGCAGGCCCGCAGCTGCGGGGCTGGGTCCAGCTGCTACTCAGTGACACCCAGGCGCGCGCCATGATCAGCGGCTTCAAATCCAGGCGGGTCCGGATGGAAGCGGGTGTTCGCCAAGGGTGCCCCCTCGCGCCTCTGCTGTACCTATTCGTCGCCCAGGCCCTGCTGTGCTGGCTCCGGAGCCAGGAGGTGGGAATCAGATTGCGGCCGTCAGACCCAGACCGCACAGCAGCCTGCCAGTTCGCCGACGACACAGAAGCAGTGATTGATGGAGAGGAATCGGTGGCCTCCTTCCTGGGGGCCATGGACACCTTTGGCCGCGCCTCAGGTCAGCGCCTCAACCTAGACAAAGTGGAGCTGCTACGGGTGGGCAGGATAGATCCGCAGCATCCGCAACCGCCTGCCGAGGGCCCACACCCACGGGCAACTAGACAGCGGCGGCAGCAACAGCCGCAGCAGCAGCAGCAGCCGCCGCCGCAGCAGCAGGAGACCATCAGCGGACTCAAAGTGGTCACCACCGCCACGGCCCTGAACCTGCCGGTCAACAACCAGCTGTCTGCGCCCCAACCAGACTGGCCCAAACTACTCGAGGTGGCCTACAAGCGAATGCAGCGGCTATCCCGCTTCCCACTGTCGGCTTTTGGCCGAGCCACCGCGGCGTCAGCTTACGGCCTGCAAACCGTAACTTGGCATATGGAGCACGGCGGACCTCCCCCGGACGCCACCCTGGAGCACG
This sequence comes from Eudorina sp. 2006-703-Eu-15, assembly GCA_003117195.1. Taxonomy (NCBI): domain Eukaryota; kingdom Viridiplantae; phylum Chlorophyta; class Chlorophyceae; order Chlamydomonadales; family Volvocaceae; genus Eudorina; species Eudorina sp. 2006-703-Eu-15. The sequence goes on from BDSI01000268.1 coordinate 49,370, forward strand.
TAGAGCGGCTGACAGCGCGCCTGGTCGACCGGCAGCAGGGCCCAGAGGACCCCGGCCAACGCCTGACAGGGGTGCCACACAGCCTCCTGGCGGGCCATCCGTCTACCGGGGGTTTTGGCCTACTGCCTCTCAGACAACACATCCGCGCACGGCACGCGATCTGGGCAATCCGCTTCATCGCGGGGACCCTGGCTGCCACCGCCGAGGGCGGTGACGACGGCAGTGGAGCCTTAGGCTGCCACCCGTGGGTTCGCACACTGTCTGCCTACCTCGCGCTCAGCCACCCGGCTTTCCAGCCCTGGGCACTGACAACCGCCCGCGCCGCGGGGCCCTGGCTCGGTGGTGACACGATGCCAGAGGACATCAGCCGAATCGTGGGGGCTCTGGGCCACCTGCCACCGCTCGAAGACATCGGAACCTCCCCTCTCGTCCCGGGAGACTGGTGCTGGGCGGCTGCACTGTGGGGCAACCCCCTCCTACCGAATGCACCCGAAACCAGCGGAGGCGACCGCCGCCCGGGCCTAGAGGCTTATCACGAGGCGCTGACGTACTGCCGGAAACTGCGCACAGTGGGAGACCTGGTGCGGGCCAGGGACGAGCTGGGCGGCACCGGTCAAACCCACATCGACCAGGGACCGGAGTGGCAGGAGTGGGTGCGCACACACCTAGACCCATCAGCAGCCTCAATCTTGCAGCTACAGGACAGGACCGCCGCCCTTGCAGCCCTCAACACCCTCTGCAGCGACATCAGCCCGGACTGGCTTGACGCGGCCCGGGCAGTGGAGGCCCGGCAGCAGCAGCCGCAGCAGGCGCCCACAACACCACCCTCACCGCCGCCAGCGCCGCCCCCACCAGAATGCGCGCAGGTGATGGCGATGATCGTGTCGCGACTGGGGTGGCGGATCCCCGGGGCAACGGAGCCCGTGCCGCTCCGCCGCCTGACCGTCAGCCAGGCGACACAGCTGCAAGGGGCCCCCGCCTGTGAACGACGCCTGCAACTACTAGGCGAGTTTGTACGGGAAGCCCTGGGCCTGCCCGACGGAACAGCCCGCCCGCCGGAGAGGTCAGCCGCTTCCGAGTGGCGTTGGCGCGCCTGTGGTCGGAGGTACGCTGGGAAAACGAGAACAAGGAGACCCTGTGGCGGATGGCAGTGGACGGCCTGCCTCTGCCCAGCAACACGCATTTGGCCAGGATGGCCCCCGAGCCGTGCGGCTGCGGAAGCTACGGGGGCGCCGCCGGCCGGCCGTGCTCCCCCCGCCGACACCATTTCTGGGAGTGCCCCGTCGCCCAGGCCGTGCGGGAACAGATTGACCGGCACCTGTCACCCGAGCCAGCAACGGCAGTCAGCAGCAGGATGACACGGCGACACCTCTGGCTGGCGCAGGCGCCAACCGGATGTGAACAGCCTGCCTGGGACGTGATCACCCTGGCAGCGCTCTCCGCCATAGACACCGGCAGATGCTGCCTCCGGGCAGCCCAGCGTCGCGCGGCGCGGGTAACAACAGCCGCAACATCGGGGCGTCAGGCACCAACACAGCAACAACAACCAGCGCAGCGTCAGCAGGCCCCCCGCCAGCGACACATCACCCAACAGGAGGGCCCCGCACTCACCGCACCCATCGACAACGCTCCGTCACAGGAGGGCAGAATGAGCGAGGTGGACGCGATGGCAACGGCGGCAGTGGCGGCGGCGGCCGGAACGGCAGCGATTGCAGCGTCGCCCCTGGACCGTGCTCGTGCTCGGGCGGTGGTGGACTTTTGGGCGCGTCTGCGATCGTTCGCAGCGCTGGGTGTCCCCCGCCGTGGCTGGGACCGGGTGGGACCACAGCACCCCATCCTGGCCGTGGCTGGGGAGCAAGTACGGTGCGCAGCACCAGTAGAGATCACGGCCTAAGAGCACGCCGTGGGGTTAGGGAGGGGGCTCAGTCGGGGGGCGGGGAAAGGGTGGGGGGCCTGCGAGCGAGCGCGCGGGTGGGAGGGTTCTAAGGGCGTGAGCTGGGGGAAGAGGGCGATCTGCGGAGCGTCCAGGGAGGGGCGGGGAAGCAGGCAGCGCTGGGCGAGGTTTTTGAGTGGCTTTTCGTTCGTGGTCGTGTTGCTTTCCCGGAGAGGGGCTTCCTATGGGGCGGGGGCCTCCGGTACGTGTGTGTTTGGCGGTGGTACAGTAGGAGCGCTCGCCCTGGGCTGAGCGAGGGTACGCAGGCGCGGGAGGGGGAGGGCGCGAGGGGTGCGTGGGGAGGTTCTCGGGGAGAGAGGAGGAGGCTGAGTTTCGTTGAGCTCGCGGGGCGCGTCTCTCTTGGTAGCGGTGCAGCGGAGGGGCCTTGTGTGTCTGGGGAAGGGGTTCTCAGCCTGGGGGCCGTGCCTTAGGTGGCTATCTAGGGGGGCGCCGTGCTGGCTTGTCATCCCTCCCGCGGTGCTTTGGTTGGGGCGCTCGTTTCCTGGTGCGCGAGGAACAGCCTCTGCAGCAGACTCCAGGAGAGCTCCGTAGACAGCTTTGGACCAGCTACCGTGCGTCTGCTTCGCCCCCCGTACCCCTTGTGCCGTGTGAGTAGTAGCGGCCAGCGCCTGCCCCCGCCCAGGTGGGGGGTGAGTGAGGCTTCTTGTAGCGTGCAGCCGTCGATACCTTATAGCAGGTCAGCCTTGTTAGTGTTGCGTGTGTCAGCAGCCCGTCCTGAGCTTGCCTGCGTTCTCTGGTCCTGTTCTGGTTGCTTGCGAGTTAGCTGTGAGGGTCCCCGTGGGTGAGGTGGTTCTTCCCAGGTTAGCCCGTGGGTTTACTCCCCGCTTCGTGCGCCTTCGTCGAGTCTTAGCCCCGTGTGTGCGTGGCCTGTTCCGAGGGACCCCTGAGGCCCCATCGAGTGAGCCGGGTTTTTGGTTGGCTGGGTGGGTGTGCGGGAACTTGAGAGCAGGTCGACCCCGTTTTTGGTCTCCTTGCCGAGTGCGGAGCAGCAGCCTGCAGTCGAGTTTGCTGCTCCGGTTTGTTGCTTTTCCCAGTGCAGCGGTCGAGTAAGTCCGGCCGGGGCTCACCATGAGCCAGCTGGCGGCGGGCGTGTGAGTGCGCGTGCGTGGAGGAGTGTGAGTCTGGCGTGCGAGTGCGCGCGTGTGAGTGCTTGGCCGGCCTGCTTGCTTGGAGGGGAGCCCCGCCGGGCTCGAGCCAGGGTGTGAGGCGCGCGGCGGACATACGGACAGACAGACGGACAGACAAATCCGCGCGCCCCGCCCTGCGCTGTGGTTCGGCCCGGCAAGGGGCCCCTGGCACTCGTCCGTACGACATGTGTACGGCGAGCCGCCCACAGTGTAACACCCCATTCATACATGGCATGGGATCGGATCCCCGGCGGCATTCTCTGTTTGATGACTGATTGAACGTTCTCTGTTTGTGTCCCATCTGTGATGCCATTCTCCTTCCCCGGTGCAGGGGGATAGATGAGCGGTTCCGGTCCCCAAACTGCGTGACACTGCTGCTGGCTGCCAGCGGGTTGCATCCATCCGTACGTCCGCTACATATGTTACCCGCGCTCCCACGAGGACGGATGCGGCCTCTAGGGTTGGGCTCCGATGTCCGTGTATGTGTCGTTAGTTAAAGTGCAGATAGGCTTCCAGACCCTGCCCAAGGCTTTCGTCGCGATGTATGCAGGAGTTACAACTCCTGGTTATGTTATGGTTATGATTTATTCCTGAGCTTTAACGAGATCACATCGATCGCGCGATGGCGTCGGGCGGGTGACAGTCATCCAGTGACGGTCATCCAGTGACGTCTCACCGCACGTTCCGTCGCTGGACCTAGGGTGTTATCGCAAGGTGTTATCCGCAAGGCACGTGGGCTTGACTTTGTGTGTGCTTGTCTGTGTATGGTTGTCGCCGCGTTGGTACCGCGCGACCGCTCTTCTTTTGGCTGCGCGGCGTGCCTCCACCTATATATACGGGGAGGCACGGTACGAGGGTGTGGCTTTGGGCTTCTTGGAGGTCGTCTTGCCCCTCAAACGCCGCACAAGACGTTTGTGTGCCCCTACATGCTTGATGTGGGTTTGCCGTGACAGACATCATTCCCTCCACTGGCTGCACGGGACCATCCACGTCAGCAGTGCTTCAGGCGCAATCGTGACACGCAGGGCTCGTGCGCAGCCTGACAGGACAGCTTTGTTTCTTTATTTGGGTTGTCGGCTCAGGCCTAGAATGACATCGCACCTTCGCCCCACCTCACACTGGAGATCTCAGGGCATTTATCATATCGCTATTTTTGGGCGGGGCCCCAGCGCGAAGCGCGTTCGGGGGGCCCCGCCCCCTAGGATTGCCCATGTCCGTGTGCCGTGAGTCCGTGGGTAACGGCAAAACGTTCATTATCCGCTAAACTAATTCGCAATGTTTGTCATATTATTTGTCCTCTGTTGCAAGGTATTCTTGGTTGCGCACAAACGGTCAAAGTGAAGCTCTGCGGTCTCCATGGACCCGGGTCAACGTCCACCCGACGCCTCTCGCGCTCATCTTTGTTGCAACAGGTGCCGCGTGATGAATAATTGGATTAGGAATGGGCGGCGCGTGCTAAATTGAACTTCCATAGTGTTCTGATGTTTGAACATCAAGATGCCACCAACATCAAGATTTGCCTTTCTGTCTTGCCAGATGAATACAATTCAACAATATGTATTGAATCAAAATGCAAAGGGATAGCATACCGAGTACCAGCGAGTTCTCCAGTTCCGATTGCCGAAGTCCGGGTCTCACCGCGGCTTTTTTTCGCACCCTGTTTTTGCCTTATATTTGCTATGTAACTATTGATGGCAAACTTTAGAGGTTCACGTCTGCTGCGGGCGTGCAACTGAAGGGCTGCATGGACCAAACAACTACAGCTTCACGGAAAAACTTGAATGCTTCAAGCTTCAAGCTTGCTTTTTGACATCTGCTTGACAGACGGATGTGGTAGTGCAGAGGCGTCTAGCGTTACGATAATAATGCAGATGCGATGACCGCGTGTAGTTTTCGGGGCTACCCTACCTGCTCAATCTATGCACGCCGATCCACCTTCAACATCAACGACACCCTCAATGGCACCCTTTCACTCTCTCACACTCTTGCGCGGTAACAGAGTTTTCGTTGTAAAGCACGCGGCCTGTACGGATTGTAGCCCCGCCCCGACCCCCTACTTGTTGATTGCAGGAGGGATTCCCCATGATTTTACCGGTAATATAGATTACATCAATCTAGAAGGAAAAAAAATCAAATATTTTTAGGACCAGCTGCAGGCCAGATAGCAATACAACACATAGCAGCCAATGGAGGCTCTATTTTTTCTGCCGGGGCTGAGCATCCTTTTGAATCCCCCTCAAGAATGGTTATAATATTAAATTTGTTTTTAATCGTAATTGCTCCGATTTCCTTAATATTTACTTACGGTTTTGCTGTAAAAGGTATAAATTTCAGCTGGTCACTATATTGGATTGTTGTGCTAGTCATGGGTTTTTCTCTCAACGTTTTATACCTTGGAGAAAATGATTATGGAATTCCACTAATACTTGGAGATAGAATTTTAGAAGACATTTTAGTTATACTGGAAAGGAATTGATATCTGATAAGTTTCCTTCTTTAATGCGCGGCGCTTCAGAGGAACTCATGAGCTTGACGCGGTGAAGGATGAAAAATCTGTTGTTACAATCATCCCTTTTACTTGCTTCGTATCGATGTGTGTGCGCGCGACTGGTTTGATTGCACTTGGCAAGGAAGAAATGGCGGGGCCAGCCCAGGTTCCGGCGGTTCAGGCGTGGTTCAGGCGCGTGAGGGTGTGGGTTTGAAGGGACGACGAGGCCAGAGCCCGCCACACGGGGTTACGAAGAGGAACTTCCTCAACAACCCCGCGCAGTGAAACAACGGTTTGCCGGAACAATGTAAACATGCGTATTCTGCACATCAACCCACACGTATAAACTCGAGGCGTAAAGGCAAACCCTGCATCTCTAGTCGCTGCAAAAACGGGCTCTGATCTATGCGCGTTACTTTTTGCGCGTTACCCACATAGATGAAACGTGCCGCACTCATATTTGATAATATGCACACAACCGCCTTGCTGCGAAGCAGCGCGCCTCTCTCTCTCTCTCTCTCTCTCTCTCTCTCTCTCTCTCTCTCTCTCTCTCTTCTCTCTCTTTTTTTTTTTTTTTTTTTTTTTTTTTTTTTTTTTTTTTTTTTTTTTTCTCTTCTCTCTCTCTCTCTCTCTCTCTCTCTCTCTCGTCTCTCCTCTCTCTCTCTCTCTCTCTCTCTCTCTCTCTCTTCTCTCTCTCTCTCTCTCCTCTCTCTCTCTCTCTCT